>BDSI01000587.1:0-22699 GCA_003117195.1 Eudorina sp. 2006-703-Eu-15
GCCCCGGCTGTGAGCACTGCCCGGGCTGTACGCCCACCGGCCTTTCCACGGCGCGCCCGGCCCTCCCCCGCGCTGCAGTGCTGCCTGCAGATCCCTCCTTGCTGCCCAGTTTGGCTTCCTGGACAAACGTGACATCCGGGTTGCGGCTACCTGCTTCAAATAGCAGAGCAGCCGGGTGTGCGCTCCCCCTTCAAGCCGTTGACGTTGACTGTCAGCAGCCGGAGGGTGGGCGCACGAGGCTGGCGGCTCATTGTGGCCCGCCGCGGCCCGCCCTGCGTGTCGGCGGCCACCGCGGCTATCAGAGGTGCCCAGGCGGGCCTGCAGCTGGTCCATGACAGCTTTGCTGAAGCGGAATGCATGGTCAGGGCTGGCTTCCACGGCTGTGAGGTATTTGGCCAGGAAAGACAGGTGCTGCCGGTACAGCTGCAGCAGTGCGCCGCTGTGGACGGGGCCTGGCTGACATGGTGGGTATGGGCGGCCATCCCTCTCTCCAGCGCCGCCAGCAAGATGGTGTCCGCAGGGGCTGGTCGCTGTTTGCATGCTAGGTCCGCCGCTCGCGGCCAGCAGCAGGCGGAAGCTTGCGGTCCACTTAGCGGCCCTGCTGTCGTTGTGTTTTACCTTGCCTGGCTGGTGGTTCTCTAAAGCCCGCAACCGTGCTCTCAGCAGGCAGCTTTAGCAGCATCAGGGCTCTCACGGGTGGAGCGCAAGTCCCCCTCTGAGCTGCCTGCCACGGGTCCTCACAGCAGAGTTGGGGGCCCAGCAACCGCCGCGCAGTGTGGCGGGTGCACAGCCACAGCGACAGCCACGGCAGCAGCAGCAGCGACAGCAGCCGCAGCAGCAGCAGCAGCAGCAGCAGCAACAGCCGCAGCAGCAGCAGTAGCAGCAGCAGCAGCGACAGCAACAGCCGCAAATGAATTGCCGTGCGGGGACCCCTGCTTCCGACCCTGCCGCGCCGGCCCAGGGATGGGCCCCTGACCAGGGCTCCACGGGCCTTTGCACCGGCCTCTGCCGCAGTACCCGTGCTTGGCGCCTTGGTGTGCTCGTGCCCTGGCCTCCTGTGCCTTGGGCGGCACCTCGTTGCTTTTGGGTTCGTGCGAGCCTGGGGGTGTGTATTTGGGGGGTGGGGGGTTGGGTTCCTTCGGTTGGGCGGTTGGCCCTTCGGTGGGCAGGTTGTTGCTTCCGTTTGCTTGCTTTGTGTCTTCTGTGGCTGCGCAGTTGGGTGTTGCCTGCTTCTGTTGGGTAGTGTTTGCCTCGTTGCTATCTTCTGGTTTTGTAGCTGTTTTTCTTTTTCTTTTTTTGTTTTTTGTTGTTTGTTGGTGGGTGGGTCGTCTTTGGCCTTCCGTCTCGCCTGGTGGCCTGGAGTAGGAGGTGCGGCCTTGTTGTGCCGTTTTGCCGATTGGGAGCTTTTTCTCTCCTCTGCGCCCTGTCCCTGTCCCCGTCCTGTCTGTGAGGTTGGCGTTGCTTGGTTCCCTTTCCTTCTGGTTGGTGCCTCTGGGGCTCGGTTGCGGTGTGGTGGTCTTTGCTTGCCGTCTGGCCTTCTTTCCGGCTTGCTGCTTGGTCTGCTTCCGTCCCTTTGTCCTTGTAACGTCCCTCTCAGAAAAAAAAAAAAAAAAAGTACCCGCCTCCATGCGCCGGCACCGCCTGCCGCTGCCCGGGGCGCCTGCTGGCTGGGCCACTGCCCGGCTGCTGTCCTCCCTGTGTGGCGTGCACAGCCCGGCCGGGCCCTGCCAGGAGCGTCGCTGACCACTGAACTCAAGGCGGTGGACCTTCTCATCCAGCCCCGCCTCCTGGTGGGGGCCTCGTTCCCCGCCACACATGGTGTACTTCCAGACTCGTGCCTTCAGCAGGCATGTGCTGCGGCCGTCAGCGCGGCGCTGGCTGCCAGCAAACCCGGCGACTTCGTCAACCAGGCCGTCCATGGCCAAGGCCGCTCCACCAGTGTCGTGCTGGGCTCCTGCCCGGCTTAGTGGTGAAAATGCTGTGGCAGCTCTGCTGCGCCAGCACCACCTCCCTGTTGTTGCTGGAGGGCTGCAACTTCAGGTGCTGGTCCAGCCGTTGTATGTGCCCCTGCGCCCGCACACCCACAAGCTAGTCATCACCGGGCTACCGGGCGCCTTTGCTCTGGAGGGCGTCTCAGGGTTCCTGCTCCACTGTGCGGGCCTGGTGGACTCCACGGCTGCTGGCGCCGACCTTGTGGCCGGCGAGCTCCTTGGGGACCACTGGCTCGGGCGGCACGCCTGCGGCAGCCTCCCTGACGCCTCCCACCTGGTGGCTTTCATTCAGGCCCCGCATCAGACCCCGACCTGGGCCGCCTGCCCCGGGCGTTTCACATTGGAGAGCAGACGGTGCGCATCAGCATCATCGACCTGAGAAGTGTGTCAGGGGGCCCCGCCGCGGCCGGCCCCTGTGATGGGGCCACCCTGCTGGCCCCACAGCTGCGGGCCCACCCTGGCGGACACTGACATGCCTGACGTACCAGTGGCCGGCGATCCAGCTCCGGGAGGGATGGATGGCCGCCCATACCCACCATGTCAGCCAGGCCCCGTCCACAGCGGCGGCACTGCTGCAGCTGTACCGGCAGCACCTGTCTTTCCTGGCCAAATACCTCACAGCCGTGGAAGCCAGCCCTGACCATGCATTCCGCTTCAGCAAAGCTGTCATGGACCAGCTGCAGGCCCGCCTGGGCACCCCTGATAGCCGCGGTGGCCGCCCGACACGCAGGGCGGGCCGCGGCGGGCCACAATGAGCCGCCAGCCTCGTGCGCCCACCCTCCGGCTGCTGACAGTCAACGTCAACGGCTTGAAGGGGGAGCGCACACCCCGGCTGCTCTGCTATTTGAAGCAGGTAGCCCGCAACCCGGATGTCACGTTTGTCCAGGAAGCCAAACTGGGCAGCAAGGAGGATCTGCAGGCAGCACTGCAGCGGGGGGAGGGCCCGGGCGCGCCATGGAAAGGCCGGTGGGCGTACAGCCCGGGCAGTGCTCACAGCCGGGGCACAGCCATCCTGGTTCGCCCCGGGCTGGCCTTACCTGGCCTCGTGCAACAAGGCTCCAAACAGGACGACGCTGGCCGTGTCGTCTGCTGGGACTGGGACGTCCTGCACCTTCGGCTGCGGCTCCTCAGTGTGTATGCCCCGCCAGCAGCAGCCGACAAGCCAGACTTCTTCACAGGACTGCAGCCGTACTTGGACACCGACCGCCATGTCATACTTGGGGGCGACCTCAACTGCACTCTGGGCCCATCGGAGGAAGCCGAAATGTCTCGTAACAGGGCGGCCGGCCGGCAGCAGCTCCAGCACCTTCTCTCCGCTGCAGACCTGGTGGACCCCTGGCCCGCGGGTCGGCCCGACCATGGCTACACTTATCCAGCCGCCGCCAACCGGGCGGCCACCGCCCGCCTGGATCGCTGGCTGATCAGCCGGCCACTGGCTGCATACGTGGCCCACATACAGCTTGCCCCGGGGGCGCCCGGTGACCATCATGGTGTCCTGCTCGAGCTGGCGCTGCCTGGCCTGCCCCCTCTCGGCCGCAGCGGCTGGATGTTTCCCACCTATCTCCTCTACCATCCCAGCCTGCTGCCGCGCCTCAAGGCTGCGGTCCAGTCCGAGCTCCAGGCGGCCCAGCAACGTGTTCCCCCCGTGGATGCCAGGGAAACTTGGGAGTGGGTCAAAGGCCGGCTGCGGCTGGTGGCTGACCAGCTCCACCGCCAGCATCTCCGCGAGCAAGTGGCCGACCTTCGTGCTGCACAGCAGGCTGCAGCCGCAGCTCTGGCGGCCCAGCATGGCAGTGCCCCTGGCTCTCCTGTTAGCCTGGACGCCGCTCGTGCCTGCAAGCAGCTGGCTGACAGTGTGGCCCAGGCCTCAACCCGCCGCAATGCCGCCCTGGATGCCGCCTACACCCGGCATGGAGACAAAGGCACCGGCTGGTTCCACCAGCTCGGCCGGGAGGCTAAGGTCAGGGAACCCATCACCCACCTGCTCGCCCCAGGGCAGCCCGAGCCAGTCCCCCTGACCAGCGCGAATGCCGGTGAGACCATCACCACGGCCGCCCACGCCATGTACAGCAGTGACAGCCCACGGGCCTGTTCCGAGTTGGGGAGGTGGACCCCGCTGCCCAGGACCTGCTACTCAGCCACCTCGCCGGCGACTGCCAGACGACCTGCGGACAGCTCTGATGGCGCAGGGGCCCAGGGGGAACTCCAGTTGGAGGAACTCATGGTGGCCCTGGCTTCATGCCAGAATGGCAAGGCCCCGGGTTCGGATGGTGTCCCGTACGAGGTCTATCGTGTCCTGTGGGAGCAGCTGGGGCCGCCGCTCCTTGCAGCCGCCAATGAAGCCTTCCACCAGGGCTCCGTCGCCTCCGGGGCGGCCGCTGCTGCATCCCTGCCCCGCAGCTGGCGTGAAGGGATCATCTCTCTCATCTATAAGGGGAAGCGCCTGCCTCGGCCGGACCTCAGCAGCTACCGGCCCATCACCCTCCTGCAGTGTGACTACAAAATCGTCTGCAAGGTGGTCAGCAATCGCCTCCAGCCGGCCCTGGATTACCTGGTGGACCCGCTCCAAACAGCCTTTATCGCGGGGCGAGATATCCGGGACAACATCCTGTACCACCTGGCCCTGGCTGAGCATGTGCAACAGTCCCAGCAATCCGCGGCCCTCCTCTTCCTGGACATTGAGAAAGCCTACGACCGGGTCCACCGCCCGTGGCTGTACAGAGTGGTGGAGTCCAAGGGATTTGGGCCCAACATGCAGCGGTGGATCCGCCTCCTCACGTCGGATGGGGCTTCCCGTGTTGTGGTCAACGGCCAGCTGTCCGCCCCTTCCCGGTCCGGAACGGCCTCGAGCAGGGCAGCACCCTGTCGCCCGTCCTCTGGGTCCTGCAGCTTGAGCCACTCACGGCGTACCTGCACCATCTATGCGCCTCAGGCCAGCTACGCACGCCCACCCTCCCAGTGGACAGCCTGCACCGCCCGTGTCGCACCATGCTGACGATACTGTCCTCACGGTCCGGGACGTTGACGAGGACGGCCCTGTCGCCAAAGCAGCGGTCCAGCTCTTCTGCCGGGCCAGTAACGCCAAGGAGAATGCCAGCAAAAGCAAGGGGCTGGTGCTCGGCACCCACCGTGTGGTCTGGGGTGTGAATGAGGCAACGGGCGCCAAATTCCCTCTCCCTGGGGAGGAGCCGCCCCGCCACCTTGGGGTCCGCTCACCACTGACACCACCCTGGCGGCCAACCTGTGCTACGCCAGCCGTATCCAACGGCTGAACAACATCGGGCAGGTGTGGCGGCGGCATGGCCTCAGCTTCGTTGGCAGGGTCCACGTGGCCTGGAGTAGGAGGTGCGGCCTTGTTGTGCCGATTTGCCGCTTTGGGAGCTTTTCTCTCCCTCTGCCGCCCTGTCCCTGTCCCCGTCCTGTCTGTGAGGTTGGCGTTGCTTGGTTCCCTTTCCTTCTGGTTGGTGCCTCTGGGGCTCGGTTGCGGTGTGGTGGTCTTTGCTTGCTGTCTGGCCTTCTTCCCGGCTTGCTGCTTGGTCTGCTTCCGTCCCTTTGTCCTTGTAACGTCCCTCTCAGAAAAAAAAAAAAAAAAAGGTATTGGGCAATGCCCTTGCCTTCCACTTCTCCTTTGTCCAGCCCTCCCCACCACAGCTGGCAGCGCTGCGGAAGTGCATCGACGGCTTCACAGCCTGGTCGTTGCTGCCTGAAGATGCTACCCTGGTGTGCAATGGTCGTGCACTGCTGAAGCCGGATCCAGTGGTGGCATACCAAGACCACGAGTGTGGCGGGGTTGGTCACATTGACCTTGACTCCTTCCTTGCAGCGCTGCATGGCAAGACCCTGGCGCAGTTAGCCCAACCAGGCCGGCAGCCCTGGAAGCTGATCATGCGCTCCCTCTTCGCTAACTGGGCCCCCGGGGGACCGCCGGCTGGGGTTGGGTGTATGGGACGGTGGACCCACCGGCAAACCTGCCCCCGTACCTGGCCAGCCTGGTGACATCCTTCCGGGCCTCACAGCCCTGCCGGCTGCCTTACCCTGAGGGCACTGACGCGCGGGCGCTGCTGCATGAGCCGCTGTACTACAATGCAGCCCTTCGGGACCCAGTGACAGGACAGCCGTTCCAGCCCCCCGGTATGCCTGAGGGCGGACCCATCGACGCACCGTGCACCGTGGCAGCCCTGCGTGCAGCCCCAGCCCTGGCCCAGCGTGACCCCCAACTGCAGGCTGTGCTGGCTGCCGTGCCTCCAGACTGGCACCAGCTCCTGCCAGGTGGCCTCCTGACCGCAGAACTTCCTGAAGCAGCAAATTGGCAAGTGTCACTGGACAGCAACTGGGTCCGCAGCCCGTCCGGAGCTCTACTGGCTGCCCTGCCCAGTGGCCGCCTCGTCACCCCTGAACCAACAGCGGCCGGGGCAGCGGCCCCTGAAGCGTGGCTGGCGGCCTGTGTCCTACCAGGCAAAAAGCCGCGCCGCTTCTGGTCCCTGGCGGAGCGGCTGGCGTACCAGGCTGCCCCACCGGCTGAGCGGCCGGCCTTGTGGCCAACCGAGAACCAGCTCCTGGGCCCCTGGAGCGAGGTGCAGTGCCACCCCCTCAGTCATGGCCACGGCGCCCTGCCACTGGTACACTACACAGTCTGCGAAACCCGCCGCCGTCTCACAGCTGCACGCCTGGCTTTGGGAGACCATGGCCCAGGACCCCTGACGCCCGCTGCGTGGCCTACACTCCCGGGTAATCGCAGTGCACTCACAGTCCTGGAGGAGGAATGGAGACGGCAGCATGCAGCCAACCGGGCCCCCAGCCATAGCAGCTGGTTCAGGATGCACCCAGTCCAGCCTGCAGCCTGGATGCGGCCACGTTGCAACCCACTCTCCCCGTTCACAGCCAGTGTCACTCAGCTGCCGGCAACTCAGCGGCGTCCTCACAGCCGGGGGGACCCAGGGGCAGGCCCCTCGACAGCTGGGCCATCTACCTTCATCAACCACCCCCCCGCAGGGCCGCTGCAAGGGAGCCCGCCGGACCTACCAGATCAGCTGGCCCCCGTGGACCCACCCGCCCCGCCGGACCCACCTGACCTGCCAGACCCACCTGACCCGCCTGAACCGCCAGACCCGCCGGGCTTGGGTGCACCCACGGCGGCCCAGAAGCACAAGACCTGGCAGCGGCTGTGGGACAGCCCGGCCAGCAACCGGGCCAAGGCCCTGGTGTGGCGCCTGCAGCATGCACGGCTCCCGTGCGGCCTGTACCTCGCAACCAAAGGCCGGCCGGACCGCGCCGCCTGCAGCCACCCACCCTGCCAACAGCCACAGCAGCAGCCACAGCAGCAGCCACAGCAGCAGCAGCCACGGCGATGGCGGCCAGAACCGTGCCTGGACAGCTTGACCCACATCTTTGTGGCCTGCCCGGCGTACCAGGGTGCTCGTGAGTGGCTGGTGGCTCTCTGGGGGGCCATCACCGGGGGCCCGGCCCCCAATGATGAGCGTTGAACTGCTGCTGGGAGACTGGGCCGCCGCCTGGGGCCAGTACCCAACCAGCCCGGGCCTGCAAACCCTCTGGACCGCCCTTCGGGCCACCTGGCTGTGGGCCGTCTGGTGCCACCACCAAGCCGCTGACACCGAGCCCTGCCCCTCTGAAGCGGTCGTCACCCAGGTGGTCAGCGAGCTCCAACGGCTCATGTGGGCGCATTTCCGGATGGCAGCGTTGCCCGACGACACCATGGCTGGCTTGCCACTCTCACACATCACCGCCCAGCTGAAGACAGCTCCGCTGGACGCCTTCGAAGCCTCGTGGGCGCATGAAGGTGTCCTGTGCTCTGTCGAGCGTGCCGAAGGGCAGGCGCCCAGGCTGCGGGTCCAGCTGTCCCTGGCCCACCCTGTGCCAGCCCCACAGGCTGCCGCCACAGTAATGTCAGATTAGTTTCAGCTCGCAGCTACAGCTACAGCATCAGCTCAGCCCAGCTCAGGGGGGTTTGTTGTGTGAGCCGTTTCCGGTTTGTGTAGGGCAGTAGTGAAAGGGGGTTTCAGTTCGGCTTTGTGTGGGGGCCTCGAGGGTGCTGGGGTCTAGGGGGGCCAGTGTTGTAGGGGTGAGGGCCTCCAGGGTTGGGTTGGCGAGGGAGGGGTGTGCCTGCTTGCTGCGCCCCGCAGGGTACCAGCCCTAGACGTTTCCCTTGCTCGTGGCGTGCTCGTGCTCTGCCGGGCCGGCGTCTGTTGGCGTGGCTGGTGGAGCGGCGCCCTGTTGTGCGGCCCTGCGGTGTGCTCGTGCTCGAGACCCTACCGAGCGGCACCCGGGTTCGGCCGTGACGTGCTTGGCGCCTTGGTGTGCTCGTGCCCTGGCCTCCTGTGCCTTGGGCGGCACCTCGTTGCTTTTGGGTTCGTGCGAGCCTGGGGGGTGTGTATTTGGGGGGTGGGGGGTTGGGTTCCTTCGGTTGGGCGGTTGGGCCCTTCGGTGGGCAGGTTGTTGCTTCCGTTTGCTTGCTTTGTGTCTTCTGTGGCTGCTGCAGTTGGGTGTTGCCCTGCTTCTTTGGGTAGTGTTTGCCTCGTTGCTATCTTCTGGTTTTGTAGCTGTTTTTCTTTTCTTTTTTTTGTTTTTTGTTGTTTGTTGGTGGGTGGGTCGTCTTTGGCCTTCCGTCTCGCCTGGTGGCCTGGAGTAGGAGGTGCGGCCTTGTTGTGCCGTTTTGCCGCATTGGGAGCTTTTTCTCTCCCTCTGCCGCCCTGTCCCTGTCCCCGTCCTGTCTGTGAGGTTGGCGTTGCTTGGTTCCCTTTCCTTCTGGTTGGTGCCTCTGGGGCTCGGTTGCGGTGTGGTGGTCTTTGCTTGCCGTCTGGCCTTCTTTCCGGCTTGCTGCTTGGTCTGCTTCCGTCCCTTTGTCCTTGTAACGTCCCTCTCAGAAAAAAAAAAAAAAAAAAAAAAGCTCCTGCAGTGCCGCAGCCAGCAGCACCGTCCGCTCCCGCGGCCCTCAGTGACAGGCCCGGGCCCCCTCGGCCCCCCAGTCTGGCTGATCAGGCCCGCTGGTGGCGTCGCCAGGGCCCTACCCCGGGGGAGCCCGACAACCCAGCTGCCCCAGCCGCCTTGGCCAGCCCCCTGCGGGCAGTCCTCACCAGTGTGCAGGCCGCACATGACCGCCAGCGGTCAGTGTATCCCCGGGCGGGGGTTGGCCTTTCAATGGGTGATACCCCGGCCCGGGGCCCCGACGGTGCCCGCCCCGACGGTGCCCAGACCCCGGCCCGGGAGCCTCCCGGTGCCCGTATGCTCGCCGGTGGGGGCACCCCACTGGCGGCGGCCCCCAGCAGCCCCGCCGGGCAGCCTTTTTTTTTTTTTCCTGAGAGGGACGTTAAAAGGACAAAGGGACGGAAGCAGACCAAGCAGCAAGCCGGGAAGAAGGCCAGACGGCAAGCGAAGACCACCACACCGCAACCGAGCCCCAGAGGCACCAACCAGAAGGAAAGGGAACCAAGCAACGCCAACCTCACAGACAGGACGGGGACAGGGACAGGGCGGCCGAGGGAGAGAAAAGCTCCCAAAGCGGCAAAACGGCACAACAAGGCCGCACCTCCTACTCCAGGCCACCAGGCGAGACGGAAGGCCAAAGACGACCCACCCACCAACAAACAACAAAAACAAAAAAAGAAAAGAAAAACGGCTACAAAACCAGAACACAGCAACGAGGCAAACACTACCCAAAGAAGCAGGGCAACACCGAACTGCAGCAGCCACAGAAGACACAAAACAAACAACGGAAGCAACAAACCTGCAGCAGCCCAAGGGAACACCGGAACTCCCAAACAGAAGGGGACACACCAGACTGCCCAACAGAAGGAACCCAACTCCCCACCCCCCAAAAACTCACCCCCCAGGCTCGCACGAACCCAAAAGCACCGAGGTGCCGCCCAAGGCACAGGAGGCCAGGGCACGAGCACACCAAGGTACCAAGCACGTCACGGCCGAACCCGGGTGCCGCTCGGTAGGGTCTCGAGCACGAGCACACCGCAGGGCCGCACAACAGGGCGCCGCTCCACCAGCCACGCCAACAGACGCCGGCCCGGCAGAGCACGAGCACGCCACGAGCAAGGGAAACGTCCAGGGCTGGTACCCTGCGGGGCGCAGCAAACAGGCACACCCCTCCCTCGCCAACCCAACCCTGGAGGCCCTCACCCCTATAACCCTGGCCCCCCTAGACCCCAGCACCCTCGAGGCCCCCCACAAAGCCGAACTGAAACCCCCTTTCACTACTGCCCTACACAAACCGGAAGCGGCTCACACAACAAAACCCCCCTGAGCTGGGCTGAGCTGATGCTGTAGCTGTAGCTGCGAGCTGAAACTAATCTGACATTACTGCGTCGGCAGCCTGTGGGGCTGGCACAGGGTGGGCCAGGGACAGATGGACCCGCAGCCTGGGTGCCTGCCCCTCGGCACGCTCGACAGAGCACAGGACACCTTCATGCGCCCATGAGGCTTCGAAGGCGTCCAGCGGAGCTGTCTTCAGCTGGGCGGTGATGTGAGAGAGTGGCAACCCAGCCATGGTGTCGTCGGGCAACGCTGCCATCCGGAAATGCGCCCACATGAGCCGTTGGAGCTCGCTGACCACCTGGGTGACGACCGCTTCGGAGGGGCAGGGCGCGGTGTCAGCGGCTTGGTGGTGGCACCAGACGGCCCACAGCCAGGTGGCCCGAAGGGCGGTCCAGAGGGTTTGCAGGCCCGGGCTGGGAGGGTACTGGCCCCAGGCGGCGGCCCAGTCTCCCAGCAGCAGTTCAACGCTCATCATTGGGGGGCCGGGCCCCCCGGTGATGGCCCCCCAGAGAGCCACCAGCCACTCACGAGAACCCTGGTACGCCGGGCAGGCCACAAAGATGTGGGTCAAGCTGTCCACGCAAGGTTCTGGCCGCCATCGCCGCGGCTGCTGCTGCTGTGGCTGCTGCTGTGGCTGTTGGCAGGGTGGGTGGCTGCAGGCGGCGCGGTCCGGCCAGCCTGCCCCCACTGTGGCCCGCCCGCCACCACCAGGGGCCGTCGGCCCCCCGGGGCCGGCGGCTGACGCCTGTGGTCCTGTCACACCCAGCCAGCACCCGGGGCGCCCCCCGGCCCCCAGCTGGCTGCCACCCCAGCAGCTCTGTCAGCCCCGCCCGCCTCCCAGCCCCAGCTACTGCCAGCCCCGCCCCCGCCCCCCTGCCAAACCCCCAAGCGCCGGCTGCACACGGGGACGGCCCGCCGGCAGCTGCTTGGTCTGCTTCCGTCCCTTTGTCCTTGTAACGTCCCTCTCAGAAAAAAAAAAAAAAAAAAAAAAAAACTGGTCCCCAGGCGCCCGAGGGTCCCCACAGCCCAGTGTATCCCTCCACCACCAGGCCCACATCAGCTCCGCCTTGTGATCGCCAGGGTCTCCCGCCACCAGGTGCCACGGTGCAGCCCAAGGGGGCGACCCCCCTGTCAGTGAGTGGGCCGCTGACCACCCATGAGGTAGCCCTCCTTCAAGCCAGCCTCCTGGCCGGCCCCGCCTTTGGTGACTGGCAGCCCCCGGGCCCACGTTACTGGCCGGGTATCATGATGCCCTGGTCGATTACTTTGAGGCCTGCCCGCACCCAGCCGCTGCCAACCCCGTGGCGCGCACCCTCCTGGGCCGCTTCTTCCTCCAGCACCACCCTGCCCTGCCATCCCCGGAGGCCGCCGACCCCGCCCCGTGGTCGCCACCTTCTGCCGTCGGGCCCTGCACCAGCTCGACTGCACCTCCACTGGGCCGCTAAGTGAACTGCAAGCTTCCCGCCTGCTGCTGGCCGCGAGCCGGCGGGACCTAGCGTGCAAACAGCGACCAGCCCCTGCGGACACCATCTTGCTGGCGGCGCTGGAGAGAGGAATGGCCGCCCATACCCACCATGTCAGCCAGGCCCCGTCCACAGCGGCGGCACTGCTGCAGCTGTACCGGCAGCACTTGTCATTCCTGGCCAAATACCTCACAGCCGTGGAAGCCCGCCCTGACCATGCGTTCCGCTTCAGCAAAGCTGTCATGGACCAGCTGCAGGCCCGCCTGGGCACTCTGATAGCCGCGGTGGCCGCCCGACACGCAGGGGGCGGGCCGCGGCGGGCCACAATGAGCCGCCAGCCTCGTGCGCCCACCCTCCGGCTGCTGACAGTCAACGTCAACGGCTTGAAGGGGGAGCGCACACCCCGGCTGCTCTGCTATTTGAAGCAGGTAGCCCGCAACCCGGATGTCACGTTTGTCCAGGAAGCCAAACTGGGCAGCAAGGAGGATCTGCAGGCAGCACTGCAGCGGGGGAGGGCCCGGGTGCGCCGTGGAAAGGCCGGTGGGCGTACAGCCCGGGCAGTTTTTTTTTTTTTTTTCTGAGAGGGACGTGCAGGGCAGTGCTCACAGCCGGGGCACAGCCATCCTGGTTCGCCCCGGGCTGGCCTTACCTGGCCTCGTGCAACAAGGCTCCAAACAGGACGACGCTGGCCGTGTCGTCTGCTGGGACTGGGATGTCCTGCACCTTCGGCTGCGGCTCCTCAGTGTGTATGCCCCGCCAGCAGCAGCCGAGAAGCCAGACTTCTTCACAGGGCTGCAGCCATACTTGGACACCGACCGCCACGTCATACTTGGGGGCGACCTCAACTGCACTCTGGGCCCATCGGAGGAAGCCGAAATGTCTCGTAACAGGGCGGCCGGCCGGCAGCAGCTCCAACACCTTATCTCCGCTGCAGACCTGGTGGACCCCTGGCCCGCGGGTCGGCCCGACCGTGGCTACACTTATCCAGCTGCCGCCAACCGGGCGGCCACCGCCCGCCTGGATCGCTGGCTGATCAGCCGGCCACTGGCTGCATACGTGGCCCACATACAGCTTGCCCCGGGGGCGCCGGTGACCATCATGGCGTCCTGCTCGAGCTGGCGCTGCCTGGCCTGCCCCCACTCGGCCGCAGCGGCTGGATGTTTCCCACCTATCTCCTCTACCATCCCAGCCTGCTGCCGCGCCTCAAGGCTGCGGTCCAGTCCGAGCTCCAGGCGGCCCAGCAACGTGTTCCCCCGTGGATGCCAGGGAAACTTGGGAGTGGGTCAAAGGCCGGCTGCGGCTGGTGGCTGACCAGCTCCACCGCCAGCATCTCCGCGAGCAAGTGGCCGACCTTCGTGCTGCACAGCAGGCCGCAGCCGCAGCTCTGGCGGCCCAGCATGGCAGTGCCCCTGGCTCTCCTGTTAGCCTGGACGCCGCTCGTGCCTGCAAGCAGCTGGCTGACAGTGTGGCCCAGGCCTCAACCCGCCGCAATGCCGCCCTGGATGCCGCCTACACCCGGCATGGAGACAAAGGCACCGGCTGGTTCCACCAGCTCGGCCGGAGGCCAAGGTCAGGGAACCCATCACCCACCTGCTCGCCCCAGGGCAGCCCGAGCCAGTCCCCCTGACCAGTGCGAATGCCGGTGAGACCATCACCACGGCCGCCCACGCCATGTACAGCAGTGACAGCCCACGGGCCTGTTCCGAGTTGGGGAGGTGGACCCCGCTGCCCAGGACCTGCTCCTCAGCCACCTTCGCCGGAGACTGCCAGACGACCTGCGGGACAGCTCTGATGGCGCAGGGGCCCAGGGGGAACTCCAGTTGGAGGAACTCATGGTGGCCCTGGCTTCATGCCAGAATGGCAAGGCCCCGGGTTCGGATGGTGTCCCATACGAGGTCTATCGTGTCCTGTGGGAGCAGCTGGGGCCGCCGCTCCTTGCAGCCGCCAATGAAGCCTTCCACCAGGGCTCCGTCGCCTCCGGGCGGCCGCTGCTGCATCCCTGCCCCGCAGCTGGCGTGAAGGGATCATCTCTCTCATCTATAAGGGAAGCGCCTGCCTCGGCCGGACCTCAGCAGCTACCGGCCCATCACCCTCCTGCAGTGTGACTACAAAATCGTCTGCAGGTGGTCAGCAATCGCCTCCAGCCGGCCCTGGATTACCTGGTGGACCCGCTCCAAACAGCCTTTATCGCGGGGCGAGATATCCGGGACAACATCCTGTACCACCTGGCCCTGGCTGAGCATGTGCACCAGTCCCAGCAATCCGCGGCCCTCCTCTTCCTGGACATTGAGAAAGCCTACGACCGGATCCACCGTCCATGGCTGTACCGAGTGGTGGAGTCAAGGGATTTGGGCCCAACATGCAGCGGTGGATCCACCTCCTCACGTCGGATGGGTCTTCCCGGGTTGTGGTCAACGGCCAGCTGTCCGCCCCGTTCCCGGTCCGGAACGGCCTCGAGCAGGCAGCACCCTGTCGCCTGTCCTCTGGGTCCTGCAGCTTGAGCCACTCACGGCGTACCTGCACCATCTATGCGCCTCAGGCCAGCTACGCACGCCCACCCTCCCCAGTGGACAGCCTGCACCGCCCGTGTCGCACCATGCTGACGATACTGTCCTCACGGTCCGGGGCCGTTGACGAGGACGGCCCCGTCGCCAAAGCAGCGGTCCAGCTCTTCTGCCGGGCCAGTAACGCCAAGGAGAATGCCAGCAAAAGCAAGGGGCTGGTGCTCGGCACCCACCGTGTGGTCTGGGTTTTTTTTTTTTTTTGTGGGTCCACGGGGGCCAGCTGATCGGGTAGGTCCGGCGGGCTCCATTGCAGCGGCCCTGCAGGGGGTGGTTGATGAAGGTAGATGGGTTTAGATGGCCCAACCAGGCCGGCAGCCCTGGAAGCTGATCATGCGCTCCCTCTTCGCTAACTGGGCCCCCGGGGGACCGCCGGCTGGGGTTGGGTGTATGGGACGGTGGACCCACCGGCAAACCTGCCCCCGTACCTGGCCAGCCTGGTGACATCCTTCCGGGCCTCACAGCCCTGCGGCTGCCTTACCCTGAGGGCACTGACGCGCGGGCGCTGCTGCATGAGCCGCTGTACTACAATGCAGCCCTTCGGGACCCAGTGACAGGACAGCCATTCCAGCCCCCCGGTATGCCTGAGGGCGGACCCATCGACGCACCGTGCACCGTGGCAGCCCTGCGTGCAGCCCCAGACCTGGCCCAGCGTGACCCCCAACTGCAGGCTGTGCTGGCCGCCGTGCCTCCGACTGGCACCAGCTCCTGCCAGGTGGCCTCCTCACCGCAGAACTTCCTGAAGCAGCAAATTGGCAAGTGTCACTGGACAGCAACTGGGTCCGCAGCCCGTCCGGAGCTCTACTGGCTGCCTTGCCAGCGGCCGCCTCGTCACCCCTGAACCAACAGCGGCCGGGCCAGCGGCCCCTGACGCGTGGCTGGCGGCCTGTGTCCTGCCAGGCAAAAAGCCGCGCCGCTTCTGGTCCCTGGCGGAGCGGTTGGCGTACCAGGCTGCCCCGCCGGCTGAGCGGCCGGCCTTGTGGCCAACCGAGAACCAGCTCCTGGGCCCCTGGAGCGAGGTGCAGTGCCACCCCCTCAGTCATGGCCATGGCACCCTGCCACTGGTACACTACACAGTCTGCGAAACCCGCCGCCGTCTCACAGCTGCACGCCTGGCTTTGGGAGACCACGGCCCAGGACCCCTGACGCCCGCTGCGTGGCCTACACTCCCGGGTAATCGCAGTGCACTCACGGTCCTGGAGGAGGAATGGAGACGGCAGCATGCAGCCAATCGGGCCCCCAGCCATAGCAGCTGGTTCAGGATGCACCCAGTCCAGCCTGCAGCCTGGATGCGGCCACGTTGCAACCCACTCTCCCCGTTCACAGCCAGTGTCACTCAGCTGCCGGCAACTCAGCGGCGTCCTCACAGCCGGGGGGACCCAGGGGCAGGCCCCTCGACAGCTGGGCCATCTGCCTTCATCAACCACCACCCGCAGGGCCGCTGCAAGGGAACCCGCCGGACCTACCAGATCAGCTGGCCCCCGTGGACCCACCCGCCCCGCCGGACCCACCTGACCTGCCAGACCCACCTGACCCGCCTGATCCGCCAGACCCGCCGGGCTTGGGTGCACCCACGGCGGCCCAGAAGCACAAGACCTGGCAGCGGCTGTGGACAGCCCGGCCAGCAACCGGGCCAAGGCCCTGGTGTGGCGTCTGCAGCATGCACGCTCCCGTGCGGCCTGTACCTCGCAACCAAAGGCCGGCCGGACGCGCCGCCTGCAGCCACCCACCCTGCCAACAGCCACAGCAGCAGCCACAGCAGCAGCAGCCACGGCGATGGCGGCCAGAACTGTGCATGGACAGCTTGACCCACATCTTTGTGGCCTGCCCGGCGTACAAGGGTGCTCGTGAGTGGCTGGTGGCTCTCTGGAGGCCATCACCGGGGGGCCGCCCCCCAATGATGAGCGTTGAACTGCTGCTGGGAGACTGGGCGCCGCCTGGGGCCAGTACCCAACCAGCCCGGCCTGCCAAACCCTCTGGACCGCCCTTCGGGCCACCTGGCTGTGGGCCGTCTGGTGCCACCACCAAGCTGCTGACACCGAGCCCTGCCCCTCCGAAGCGGTCGTCACCCAGGTGGTCAGCGAGCTCCAACGGCTCATGGGCGCATTTCCGGATGGCAGCGTTGCCCGACGACACCATGGCTGGGTTGCCACTCTCTCACATCACCGCCCAGCTGAAGACAGCTCCGCTGGACGCCTTCGAAGCCTCATGGGCGCATGAAGGTGTCCTGTTGCTCTGTCGAGCGTGCCGAAGGCAGGCGCCAGGCTGCGGGTCCATCTGTCCCTGGCCCACCCTGTGCCAGCCCCACAGGCTGCCGCCGCAGTAATGTCAGATTTTTCAGCTCGCAGCTACAGCATCAGCTCAGCCCAGCTCAGGGGGTTTGTTGTGTGAGCCGTTTCCGGTTTGTGTAGGGCAGAAGTGACAGGGGGTTTCAGTTCGGCTTTGTGGGGGGGCCTCGAGGGTGCTGGGTCTAGGGGGGCCAGTGTTGTAGGGTAAGGGCCTCCAGTTGGTTTGCGAGGAGGGGGTTCCTGCTTGCTGCGCCCCGCAGGTACCAGCCCTGGACGTTTCCCTTGCTCGTGCGCTCTCGTGCTCTGCCGGGCCGGCGTCTGTTGGCGTGGCTGGTGGAGCGGCGCCCTGTTGTGCGGCCCTGCGGTGTGCTCGTGCTCGAGGCCCTACCGAGCGGCACCCGGGTTCGGCCGTGACGTGCTTGGCGCCTTGGTGTGCTCGTGCCCTGGCTCCTGTGCCTTGGGCGGCACCTCGGTGCTTTTGGGTTCGTGCGAGCCTGGGGGGTCTGTTTTTGGGGGTGGGGGGTTTGGGTTCCTTCTGTTGGGCGGTCTGGTGTGTCTCCTTCTGTTGAGAGTTCCGGTGTTCTCTGGGGCTGCTGCAGGTTGTTGCTTCCGTTGTTTGCTTTGTGTCTTCTGTGGCTGCTGCAGTTGGGTGTTGCCCTGCTTCTTTGGGTAGTGTTTGCCTCGTTGCTGTGTTCTGGTTTTGTAGCTGTTTCTTCTTTTCTTTTTTGTTTTTTGTTGTTTGTTGGTGGGTGGGTCGTCTTTGGCCTTCCGTTTCTCCTGGTGGCCTGGAGTAGGAGGTGCGGCCTTGTTGTGCCGTTTTGCCGCTTTGGGAGCTTTTCTCTCCCTCTGCCGCCCTGTCCCTGTCCCCGTCCTGTCTGTGAGGTTGGCGTTGCTTGGTTCCCTTTCCTTCTGGTTGGTGCCTCTGGGCTCGGTTGCGGTGTGGTGGTCTTTGCTTGCCGTCTGGCCTTCTTCCCGGCTTGCTGCTTGGTCTGCTTCCGTCCCTTTGTCCTTGTAACGTCCCTCTCAGAAAAAAAAAAAAAAAAAAAAAAAGATGGCCCAGCTGTCGAGGGGCCTGCCCCTGGGTCCCCCCGGCTGTGAGGACGCCGCTGAGTTGCCGGCAGCTGAGTGACACTGGCTGTGAACGAGGAGAGTGGGTTGCAACGTGGCCGCATCCAGGCTGCAGGCTGGACTGGGTGCATCCTGAACCAGCTGCTACGGCTGGGGGCCCGATTGGCTGCATGCTGCCGTCTCCATTCCTCCTCCAGGACCGTGAGTGCACTGCGATTACCCGGGAGTGCAGGCCACGCAGCGGGCGTCAGGGGTCCTGGGCCATGGTCTCCCAAAGCCAGGCGTCTGGTCCCTGGCGGAGCGTTTAGTGTACCAGGCTGCCCCACCGGCTGAGCGGCCGGCCTTGTGGCCAACCGAGAACCAGCTCCTGGGCCCCTGGAGCGAGGTGCCCAAAAAAAAAGGTAAGTTCTGACACCAAATGTTAAGGCACAACATTTGGCCCGGGTGACCCGGGTTCAAGTCCTACCGGGGACGATACGATCTTACCAGCACCCCCAGAAGGTGGCAATGAGGCGCTTTGGCTGGCAACAGGGAAACCTCGCAATTCCCCCCGGGAGGTCCTGGATCGACCCCAGCCACTGGCAAATTGTCAGGGGTGTGACGAGAAGGAGGATGCCCACCCGTCCCTGTCCTGTCTGGAGGTTTACAAGACTCTCACCCATCCTAAGTCATCCAGCTGGCCTGGAGACGCCCAGAAGCCCGGCCTGCTAGCCGCTCGTGGAGTAGTGGCAGCATCAGAGGACCGCCAGACAACATAAAGAAAGGCACCCTGTCCCGAGTCCTGGTTCCTTCAGAAAAAAAAAAAAAAAGGTGCAGTGCCACAAAAAAAAAAAACCCCTCAGTCATGGCCACGGCACCCTGCCACTGGTGCACTACACAGTGTGCGAAACCCGCCGCCGTCTCACAGCTGCACGCCTTTTTTTTTTTTTTTCTGAGAGGGACGTTACAAGGACAAAGGGACGGAAGCAGACCAAGCAGCAAGCCGGGAAGAAGGCCAGACGGCAAGCGAAGACCACCACACCGCAACGAGCCCAGAGGCACCAACCAGAAGGAAAGGGAACCAAGCAACGCCAACCTCACAGACAGGACGGGGACAGGGACAGGGCGGCCGAGGGAGAGAAAAGCTCCCAAAGCGGCAAAACGGCACAACAAGGCCGCACCTCCTACTCCAGGCACCAGGCGAGACGGAAGGCCAAAGACGACCCACCACCAACAAACAACAAAAACAAAAAAAGAAAAGAAAAACGGCTACAAAACCAGAACAAAAAAAAAAAAAAAAGAAAGCGGCGCGGCTTTTTGCCTGGCAGCACACAGGCCGCCAGCCATGCTTCAGGGGCCGCCGGCCCGGCCGCTGCTGGTTCAGGGTAACGAGGCGGCCTGCTGCGAGCTGGAACTAATCTGACATTACTGCGGCGGCAGCCTGTGGGCTGGCACAGGGTGGGCCAGGGACAGATGGACCCGCAGCCTGGGCGCCTGCCCTTCGGCACGCTCGACAGAGCACAGGACACCTTCATGCGCCCATGAGGCTTCCAAGGCGTCCAGCGGAGCTGTCTTCAGCTGGGCGGTGATGTGTGAGAGTGGCAACCCAGCCATGATGTCGTCGGGCAACGCTGCCATCCGGAAATGCGCCCACATGAGCCGTTGGAGCTCGCTGACCACCTGGGTGACGACCGCTTCGGAGGGCAGGGCTCGGTGTCAGCGGCTTGGTTGGCACCAGACGGCATACAGCCAGGTGGGCCGAAGGGCGGTCCAGAGGGTTTGCAGGCCCGGGCTGGTTGGGTACTGGCCCCAGGCGGCGGCCCAGTCCCAGCAGCAGTTCAACGCTCATCATTGGGGGCCGCTCCTCCTACTCCAGGCCACCTGCCCCTCTGAAGCGGCCGTCACCCAGGCCCGGGGCCCCGGGCAGAGGGCCGGAAAGGGAACCAAGCAACGCCAACCTCACAGACAGGACGGGGACAGGGACAGGGCGGCAGAGGGAGAGAAAAGCTCCCAATGCGGCAAAACGGCACAACAAGGCCGCACCTCCTACTCCAGGCCACCAGGCGTGACGGAAGGCCAAAGACGACCCACCACCAACAAACAACTAAAACAAAAAAAGAAAAGAAAAACAGCTACAAAACCAGAACACAGCAACGAGGCAAACACTACCCAAAGAAGCAGGGCAACAAACAACTGCAGCAGCCACAGAAGACACAAAGCAAAACAACGGAAGCAACAACCTGCAGCAAAAAACCTGCAGCAGCCCCAGAGAACACCGGAACTCCCAACAGAAGGAGACACACCAGACCGCCCAGCCGAAGGAACCCAAACCCCCCAACCCCAAAAACAGACCCCCAGGCTCGCACGAACCCAAAAGCACCGAGGTGCCGCCCAAGGCACAGGAGGCCAGGGCACGAGCACACCAAGGCGCCAAGCACGTCACGGCCGAACCAGCGGCACGCTAGCCGCTCGTGGAGTAGTGTAGCATCAGAGGACCGCCAGACAACATAAAGAAAGGCACCCCGTCCCGAGTCCTGGTTCCTTCAGAAATTAAAAAAAAAAAACCCAACTGCAGCAGCCACAGAAGACACAAAGCAAACAACGGAAGCAACAACCTGCAGCAGCCCAAGGAACACCGGAACTCCCAACAGAAAGGGACACACCAGGTAGCCCGCAACCCGGATGTCACGTTTGTCCAGGAAGCCAAACTGGGCAGCAAGGAGGATCTGCAGGCAGCACTGCAGCGGGGGAGGGCCCGGCGCGCCGTGGAAAGGCCGGTGTGGGCGTACAGCCGGGCAGTGCTCACAGCCTTCAGAAAAAAAAAAAAAAAAAAACAGCCGGGGCACAGCCATCCTGGTTCGCCCCGGGCTGGCCTTACCTGGCCTCGTGCAACAAGGCTCCAAACAGGACGACGCTGGCCGTGTCGTCTGCTGGGACTGGGACGTCCTGCACCTTCGGCTGCGGCTCCTCAGTGTGTATGCCCCGCAGCAGCAGCCGAAAAGCCAGACTTCTTCACAGGGCTGCAGCCATACTTGGACACCGACCGCCACATCATACTTGGGGGCGACCTCAACTGCGCTTTTTTTTTTTTTTTCTGAGAGGGACGTTACAAGGACAAAGGGACGGAAGCAGACCAAGCAGCAAGCCGGGAAGAAGGCCAGACGGCAAGCAAAGACCACCACACCGCAACCGAGCCCCAGAGGCACCAACCAGAAGGAAAGGGAACCAAGCAACGCCAACCTCACAGACAGGACGGGGACAGGGACAGGGGGCAGAGGGAGAGAAAAGCTCCCAAAGCGGCAAAACGGCACAACAAGGCCGCACCTCCTACTCCAGGCCACCAGGCGAGACGGAAGGCCAAAGACGACCCACCACCAACAAACAAACAAAAACAAAAAAAGAAAAGAAAAAACAGCTACAAAACCAGAACACAGCAACGAGGCAAACACTACCAAAGAAGCAGGGCAACACCCAACTGCAGCAGCCACAGAAGACACAAAGCAAACAACGGAAGCAACAACCTGCAGCAGCCCAGAGAACACCGGAACTCTCAACAGAAGGAGACACACCAGACCGCCCAACAGAAGGAACCCAAACCCCCACCCCCAAAACAGACCCCCCAGGCTCGCACGAACCCAAAAGCACCGAGGTGCCGCCCAAGCACAGGAGGCCAGGGCACGAGCACACCAAGGCGCCAAGCACGTCACGGCCGAACCGGGTGCCGCTCGGTAGGGTCTCGAGCACGAGCACACCGCAGGGCCGCACAACAGGGCGCCGCTCCACAGCCACGCCAACAGACGCCGGCCCGGCAGAGCACGAGCACGCCACGAGCAAGGGAAACGTCCAGGGCTGGTACCCTGCGGGGCGCAGCAAGCAGGAACACCCCTCCCTCGCCAACCCAACACTGGAGGCCCTCACCCCTACAACACTGGCCCCCCTAGACCCAGCACCCTCGAGGCCCCCCCACAAAGCCGAACTGAAACCCCCTGTCACTCTGGCCATCGGAGGAAGCCGAACTGTCTCGTAACAGGGCGGCGGCCGGCAGCAGCTCCAGCACCTTATCTCCGCTGCAGACCTGGTGGACCCCTGGCCCACGGGTCGGCCCGACCGTGGCTACACTTATCCAGCGCCGCCAACCGGGCGGCCACCGCCGCCTGGATCGCTGGCTGATCAGCCGGCCACTGGCTGCATACGTGGCCCACATACAGCTTGCCCCGGGGACGCCCGGTGACCATCATGGTGTCCTGCTCGAGCTGGCTGGGGTGACAGGGGGTTTCAGTTCGGCTTGTGGGGGGCCTCGAGGGTGCTGGGGTCTAGGGGGGCCAGTGTTGTAGGGGTAAGGGCCTCCAGGGTTGGGTTGGCGAGGGAGGGGTGTTCCTGCTTGCTGCGCCCGCAGGGTACCAGCCCTGGACGTTTCCCTTGCTCGTGGCGTGCTCGTGCTCTGCCGGGCCGGCGTCTGTTGGCGTGGCTGGTGGAGCGGCGCCCTGTTGTGCGGCCCTGCGGTGTGCTCGTGCTCGAGGCCCTACGAGCGGCACCCGGGTTCGGCCGTGACGTGCTTGGCGCCTTGGTGTGCTCGTGCCCTGGCCTCCTGTGCCTTGGCGGCACCTCGGTGCTTTTGGGTTCGTGCGAGCCTGGGGGTCTGTTTTTGGGGGGTGGGGGGTTTGGGTTCCTTCTGTTGGGCGGTCTGGTGTGTCTCCTTCTGTTGAGAGTTCCGGTGTTCTCTGGGGCTGCTGCAGGTTGTTGCTTCCGTTGTTTGCTTTGTGTCTTCTGTGGCTGCTGCAGTTGGGTGTTGCCCTGCTTCTTTGGGTAGTGTTTGCCTCGTTGCTGTGTTCTGGTTTTGTAGCTGTTTTTTCTTTTCTTTTTTTTGTTTTGTTGTTTGTTGGTGGGTGGGTCGTCATTGGCCTTCCGTTTCTCCTGGTGGCCTGGAGTAGGAGGTGCGGCCTTGTGTGCCGTTTTGCCGCTTTGGGAGCTTTTCTCTCCCTCTGCCGCCCTGTCCCTGTCCCCGTCCTGTCTGTGAGGTTGGCGTTGCTTGGTTCCCTTTCCTTCTGGTGGGTGCCTCTGGGGCTCTC
>BDSI01000588.1:0-22690 GCA_003117195.1 Eudorina sp. 2006-703-Eu-15
GGGCTAAGTTACATCGGAGCAGGGGGGCGAGGGGTGGGGACGGGCTGGGTCGTGCGATATGGCCAAGGCCTGCCCGTCGCCGTAACTGGTCGGAATTATATTCTGAAAGGCCCAGTGGTCCGTCTAGTCATACCACCCTGATGTGGCGGGTGTGGCGATGTGGCTTGGCGGCGGTCCGTTGTGGGGCTAAGTTACATCGAGCGGGGGGGGAGGGGTGGGGACGGGGGCTGGGTCGTGCGATGGGCCAAGGCCTGCCCGTCGCCGTAACTGGTCGGAATTATATTCTGAAAGGCCCAGTGGTCCGTCTAGTCATACCACACCCCTGATGTGGCGGGTGTGGCGATGTGGCTTGGCGGCGGTCCGTTGTGGGGCTAAGTTACATCGGAGCAGGGGGGGCGAGGGGGTGGGGACGGGCTGGGTCGTGCGATATGGGCCAAGGCCTGCCCCGTCGCCGTAACTGGTCGGAATTATATTCTGAAAGGCCCCAGTGGTCCGTCTAGTCATACCACACCCCTGATGTGGCGGGTGTGGCGATGTGGCTTGGCGGCGGTCCGTTGTGGGGCTAAGTTACATCGGAGCAGGGGGGCGAGGGGGTGGGGACGGGCTGGGTCGTGCGATATGGGCCAAGGCCTGCCCCGTCGCCGTAACTGGTCGGAATTATATTCTGAAAGGCCCCAGTGGTCCGTCTAGTCATTCCACACCCCTGATGTGGCGGGTGTGGCGATGTGGCTTGGCGGCGGTCCGTTGTGGGCTAAGTTACATCGGAGCAGGGGGCGAGGGGGTGGGGACGGGCTGGGTCGTGCGATATGGGCCAAGGCCTGCCCCGTCGCCGTAACTGGTCGGAATTATATTCTGAAAGGCCCCAGTGGTCCGTCTAGTCATACCACACCCTGATGTGGCGGGTGTGGCGATGTGGCTTGGCGGCGGTCCGTTGTGGCTAAGTTACATCGAGCAGGGGGGCGAGGGTGGGGACGGGCTGGGTCGTGCGACGCGGCCCAAGGCCTGCCCTGTCGCCGTCCTGGTCGGAATTATATTCTGAAAGGCCCAGTGGTCCGTCTAGTCATTCCACCCCCTGATGTGGGTGTGGCGATGTGGCTTGGCGGCGGTCCGTTGTGGGGCTAAGTTACATCGAGCAGGGGGGCGAGGGGGTGGGGACGGGCTGGGTCGTGCGATATGGGCCAAGGCCTGCCCCGTCGCCGTAACTGGTCGGAATTATATTCTGAAAGGCCCAGTGGTCCGTCTAGTCATACCACACCCTGATGTGGCGGGTGTGGCGATGTGGCTTGGCGGCGGTCCGTTGTGGGGCTAAGTTACATCGGAGCAGGGGGGAGGGGGTGGGGACGGGCTGGGTCGTGCGATATGGGCCAAGGCCTGCCCCGTCGCCGTAACTGGTCGGAATTATATTCTGAAAGGCCCAGTGGTCCGTCTAGTCATACCACACCCTGATGTGGCGGGTGTGGCGATGTGGCTTGGCGGCGGTCCGTTGTGGGGCTAAGTTACATCGGAGCAGGGGGGAGGGGGTGGGGACGGGCTGGGTCGTGCGATATGGGCCAAGGCCTGCCCCGTCGCCGTAACTGGTCGGAATTATATTCTGAAAGGCCCCAGTGGTCCGTCTAGTCATACCACACCTGATGTGGGTGTGGCGATGTGGCTTGGCGGCGGTCCGTTGTGGGGCTAAGTTACATCGGGAGCAGGGGGGCGAGGGGGTGGGGACGGGCTGGGTCGTGCGATATGGGCCAAGGCCTGCCCCGTCGCCGTAACTGGTCGGAATTATATTCTGAAAGGCCCAGTGGTCCGTCTAGTCATACACACCCTGATGTGGCGGGTGGGCGATGTGGCTTGGCGGCGGTCCGTTGTGGCTAAGTTACATCGGAGCAGGGGGGGGGTGGGGACGGGCTGGGTCGTGCGAGGGCCAAGGCCTGCCCGTCGCCGTAACTGGTCGGAATTATATTCTGAAAGGCCCAGTGGTCCGTCTAGTCATACCACACCCCTGATGTGGCGGGTGTGGCGATGTGGCTTGGCGGCGGTCCGTTGTGGGCTAAGTTACATCGAGCAGGGGGGCGAGGGGGTGGGGACGGGCTGGGTCGTGCGATATGGGCCAAGGCCTGCCCCGTCGCCGTAACTGGTCGGAATTATATTCTGAAAGGCCCCAGTGGTCCGTCTAGTCATACCACACCCTGATGTGGCGGGTGTGGCGATGTGGCTTGGCGGCGGTCCGTTGTGGGGCTAAGTTACATCGGAGCAGGGGGGCGAGGGGGTGGGGACGGGCTGGGTCGTGCGATATGGGCCAAGGCCTGCCCCGTCGCCGTAACTGGTCGGAATTATATTCTGAAAGGCCCCAGTGGTCCGTCTAGTCATACCACACCCCTGATGTGGCGGGTGTGGCGATGTGGCTTGGCGGCGGTCCGTTGTGGGCTAAGTTACATCGGAGCAGGGGGGCGAGGGGGGGACGGGCTGGGTCGTGCGATATGGGCCAAGGCCTGCCCCGTCGCCGTAACTGGTCGGAATTATATTCTGAAAGGCCCCAGTGGTCCGTCTAGTCATACCACACCCTGATGTGGCGGGTGTGGCGATGTGGCTTGGCGGCGGTCCGTTGTGGGGCTAAGTTACATCGGAGCAGGGGGGCGAGGGGGTGGGGACGGGCTGGGTCGTGCGATATGGGCCAAGGCCTGCCCGTCGCCGTAACTGGTCGGAATTATATTCTGAAAGGCCCCAGTGGTCCGTCTAGTCATACCACACCCCTGATGTGGCGGGTGTGGCGATGTGGCTTGGCGGCGGTCCGTTGTGGGGCTAAGTTACATCGGAGCAGGGGGGCGAGGGGGTGGGACGGGCTGGGTCGTGCGATATGGGCCAAGGCCTGCCCGTCGCCGTAACTGGTCGGAATTATATTCTGAAAGGCCCCAGTGGTCCGTCTAGTCATACCACACCCCTGATGTGGCGGGTGTGGCGATGTGGCTTGGCGGCGGTCCGTTGTGGGGCTAAGTTACATCGAGCAGGGGGGGCGAGGGGTGGGGACGGGCTGGGTCGTGCGATGGGCCAAGGCCTGCCCGTCGCCGTAACTGGTCGGAATTATATTCTGAAAGGCCCCAGTGGTCCGTCTAGTCATTCCACACCCCTGATGTGGCGGGTGTGGCGATGTGGCTTGGCGCGGTCCGTTGTGGGGCTAAGTTACATCGGAGGGGGGGGGGGCGAGGGGGTGGGACGGGCTGGGTCGTGCGATATGGGCCAAGGCCTGCCCCGTCGCCGTAACTGGTCGGAATTATATTCTGAAAGGCCCAGTGGTCCGTCTAGTCATACCACACCCCTGATGTGGCGGTGTGGCGATGTGGCTTGGCGGCGGTCCGTTGTGGGCTAAGTTACATCCGAGCAGGGGGGCGAGGGGTGGGGACGGGCTGGGTCGTGCGATATGGGCCAAGGCCTGCCCGTCGCCGTAACTGGTCGGAATTATATTCTGAAAGGCCCCAGTGGTCCGTCTAGTCATACCACACCCCCTGATGTGGCGGGTGTGGCGATGTGGCTTGGCGGCGGTCCGTTGTGGGCTAAGTTACATCGGAGCAGGGGGGCGAGGGGTGGGGACGGGCTGGGTCGTGCGATATGGGCCAAGGCCTGCCCGTCGCCGTAACTGGTCGGAATTATATTCTGAAAGGCCCCAGTGGTCCGTCTAGTCATACCACACCCCTGATGTGGCGGGTGTGGCGATGTGGCTTGGCGGCGGTCCGTTGTGGGCTAAGTTATCGAGCAGGGGGAGGGGTGGGGACGGGACGGGCTGGGTCGTGCGATGGCCAAGGCCTGCCCGTCGCCGTAACTGGTCGGAATTATATTCTGAAAGGCCCCAGTGGTCCGTCTAGTCATACCACACCCCTGATGTGGCGGGTGTGGCGATGTGGCTTGGCGGCGGTCCGTTGTGGGCTAAGTTACATCGGAGCAGGGGGCGAGGGGGGGGACGGGCTGGGTCGTGCGATATGGGCAAGGCCTGCCCCGTCGCCGTAACTGGTCGGAATTATATTCTGAAAGGCCCCAGTGGTCCGTCTAGTCATACCACACCCCTGATGTGGCGGGTGTGGCGATGTGGCTTGGCGGCGGTCCGTTGTGGGGCTAAGTTACATCGGAGCAGGGGGGGGTGGGGACGGGCTGGGTCGTGCGATATGGGCCAAGGCCTGCCCCGTCGCCGTAACTGGTCGGAATTATATTCTGAAAGGCCCCAGTGGTCCGTCTAGTCATTCCACACCCCTGATGTGGCGGGTGTGGCGATGTGGCTTGGCGGCGGTCCGTTGTGGGGCTAAGTTACATCGGAGCAGGGGGGCGAGGGGGTGGGGACGGGCTGGGTCGTGCGATATGGGCCAAGGCCTGCCCGTCGCCGTAACTGGTCGGAATTTATTCTGAAAGGCCCCAGTGGTCCGTCTAGTCATACCACACCCTGATGTGGCGGGTGTGGCGATGTGGCTTGGCGGCGGTCCGTTGTGGGCTAAGTTACATCCGAGCGGGGGGGCGAGGGGTGGGGACGGGCTGGGTCGTGCGATATGGCCAAGGCCTGCCCGTCGCCGTAACTGGTCGGAATTATATTCTGAAAGGCCCCAGTGGTCCGTCTAGTCATACCACACCCCTGATGTGGCGGTGTGGCGATGTGGCTTGGCGGCGGTCCGTTGTGGGCTAAGTTACATCGGAGCAGGGGGGCGAGGGGGTGGGGACGGGCTGGGTCGTGCGATATGGCCAAGGCCTGCCCCGTCGCCGTAACTGGTCGGAATTATATTCTGAAAGGCCCCAGTGGTCCGTCTAGTCATACCACACCCCTGATGTGGCGGGTGTGGCGATGTGGCTTGGCGGCGGTCCGTTGTGGGGCTAAGTTACATCGGAGCAGGGGGGGAGGGGTGGGGACGGGCTGGGTCGTGCGATATGGGCCAAGGCCTGCCCCGTCGCCGTAACTGGTCGGAATTATATTCTGAAAGGCCCAGTGGTCCGTCTAGTCATACCACACCCCTGATGTGGCGGGTGTGGCGATGTGGCTTGGCGGCGGTCCGTTGTGGGGCTAAGTTACATCGGAGCAGGGGGGAGGGGGTGGGGACGGGCTGGGTCGTGCGATATGGGCCAAGGCCTGCCCGTCGCCGTAACTGGTCGGAATTATATTCTGAAAGGCCCCAGTGGTCCGTCTAGTCATACCACACCCCTGATGTGGCGGGTGTGGCGATGTGGCTTGGCGGCGGTCCGTTGTGGGGCTAAGTTACATCGAGCAGGGGGGCGAGGGGGTGGGGACGGGCTGGGTCGTGCGATATGGGCCAAGGCCTGCCCCGTCGCCGTAACTGGTCGGAATTATATTCTGAAAGGCCCCAGTGGTCCGTCTAGTCATACCACACCCCTGATGTGGCGGGTGTGGCGATGTGGCTTGGCGGCGGTCCGTTGTGGGCTAAGTTACATCCGAGCAGGGGGGCGAGGGGGGGGACGGGCTGGGTCGTGCGATATGGGCCCAAGGCCTGCCCGTCGCCGTAACTGGTCGGAATTATATTCTGAAAGGCCCCAGTGGTCCGTCTAGTCATACCACACCCTGATGTGGCGGGTGTGGCGATGTGGCTTGGCGGCGGTCCGTTGGGGCTAAGTTACATCGAGCAGGGGGGCGAGGGGGTGGGGACGGGCTGGGTCGTGCGATATGGGCCAAGGCCTGCCCGTCGCCGTAACTGGTCGGAATTATATTCTGAAAGGCCCCAGTGGTCCGTCTAGTCATACCACACCCTGATGTGGCGGGTGTGGCGATGTGGCTTGGCGGCGGTCCGTTGTGGGCTAAGTTACATCGGAGGGGGGGCGAGGGGTGGGACGGGCTGGGTCGTGCGATGGGCCAAGGCCTGCCCCGTCGCCGTAACTGGTCGGAATTATATTCTGAAAGGCCCCAGTGGTCCGTCTAGTCATACCACACCCTGATGTGGCGGGTGTGGCGATGTGGCTTGGCGGCGGTCCGTTGTGGGGCTAAGTTACATCGGAGCAGGGGGGCGAGGGGGACGGGCTGGGTCGTGCGATATGGGCCAAGGCCTGCCCCGTCGCCGTAACTGGTCGGAATTATATTCTGAAAGGCCCCAGTGGTCCGTCTAGTCATACCACACCCCTGATGTGGCGGGTGTGGCGATGTGGCTTGGCGGCGGTCCGTTGTGGGGCTAAGTTACATCGGAGCAGGGGGGCGAGGGGGTGGGGACGGGCTGGGTCGTGCGATATGGGCCAAGGCCTGCCCCGTCGCCGTAACTGGTCGGAATTATATTCTGAAAGGCCCCAGTGGTCCGTCTAGTCATACCACACCCCTGATGTGGCGGGTGTGGCGATGTGGCTTGGCGGCGGTCCGTTGTGGGGCTAAGTTACATCGAGCAGGGGGGCGAGGGGGTGGGGACGGGCTGGGTCGTGCGATATGGGCCAAGGCCTGCCCCGTCGCCGTAACTGGTCGGAATTATATTCTGAAAGGCCCCAGTGGTCCGTCTAGTCATACCACACCCCTGATGTGGCGGGTGTGGCGATGTGGCTTGGCGGCGGTCCGTTGTGGGCTAAGTTACATCGGAGCAGGGGGGGCGAGGGGTGGGGACGGGCTGGGTCGTGCGACGGGCCAAGGCCTGCCCGTCGCCGTAACTGGTCGGAATTATATTCTGAAAGGCCCCAGTGGTCCGTCTAGTCATTCCACACCCCTGATGTGGCGGGTGTGGCGATGTGGCTTGGCGGCGGTCCGTTGTGGGCTAAGTTACATCGAGCAGGGGGGCGAGGGGTGGGGACGGGCTGGGTCGTGCGATATGGGCCAAGGCCTGCCCCGTCGCCGTAACTGGTCGGAATTATATTCTGAAAGGCCCCAGTGGTCCGTCTAGTCATACCACACCCCTGATGTGGCGGGTGTGGCGATGTGGCTTGGCGGCGGTCCGTTGTGGGCTAAGTTACATCGGAGCAGGGGGGCGAGGGGGTGGGGACGGGCTGGGTCGTGCGATATGGGCCAAGGCCTGCCCCGTCGCCGTAACTGGTCGGAATTATATTCTGAAAGGCCCCAGTGGTCCGTCTAGTCATACCACACCCTGATGTGGCGGGTGTGGCGATGTGGCTTGGCGGCGGTCCGTTGTGGGCTAAGTTACATCGAGCAGGGGGGCGAGGGGGGGGGACGGGCTGGGTCGTGCGATGGGCCAAGGCCTGCCCGTCGCCGTAACTGGTCGGAATTATATTCTGAAAGGCCCCAGTGGTCCGTCTAGTCATACCACACCCCTGATGTGGCGGGTGTGGCGATGTGGCTTGGCGGCGGTCCGTTGTGGGCTAAGTTACATCGAGCAGGGGGCCGAGGGGTGGGGACGGGCTGGGTCGTGCGATATGGGCCAAGGCCTGCCCGTCGCGCGTAACTGGTCGGAATTATATTCTGAAAGGCCCCAGTGGTCCGTCTAGTCATACCACACCCCTGATGTGGCGGGTGTGGCGATGTGGCTTGGCGGTCCGTTGGGGCTAAGTTACATCGGAGCAGGGGGGAGGGGGGGGGGACGGCTGGGTCGTGCGATGGGCCAAGGCCTGCCCGTCGCCGTAACTGGTCGGAATTATATTCTGAAAGGCCCCAGTGGTCCGTCTAGTCATACCACACCCCTGATGTGGCGGGTGTGGCGATGTGGCTTGGCGGCGGTCCGTTGTGGGGCTAAGTTACATCGGAGCAGGGGGGCGAGGGGGTGGGGACGGGCTGGGTCGTGCGATATGGGCCAAGGCCTGCCCCGTCGCCGTAACTGGTCGGAATTTATATCTGAAAGGCCCCAGTGGTCCGTCTAGTCATACCACACCCTGATGTGGCGGTGTGGCGATGTGGCTTGGCGGCGGTCCGTTGTGGGGCTAAGTTACATCGAGCAGGGGGGGCGAGGGGTGGGACGGGCTGGGTCGTGCGATATGGGCCCAAGGCCTGCCCCGTCGCCGTAACTGGTCGGAATTATTCTGAAAGGCCCCAGTGGTCCGTCTAGTCATACCACACCCTGATGTGGCGGGTGTGGCGATGTGGCTTGGCGGCGGTCCGTTGTGGGGCTAAGTTACATCGGAGCAGGGGGCGAGGGGGGGACGGGCTGGGTCGTGCGATATGGCCAAGGCCTGCCCGTCGCCGTAACTGGTCGGAATTATATTCTGAAAGGCCCAGTGGTCCGTCTAGTCATACACCCCTGATGTGGCGGGTGTGGCGATGTGGCTTGGCGGCGGTCCGTTGTGGGGCTAAGTTACATCGAGCGGGGGGGCGAGGGGTGGGGACGGGCTGGGTCGTGCGATGGGCCAAGGCCTGCCCGTCGCCGTAACTGGTCGGAATTATATTCTGAAAGGCCCAGTGGTCCGTCTAGTCATACCACACCCCTGATGTGGCGGGTGTGGCGATGTGGCTTGGCGGCGGTCCGTTGTGGGGCTAAGTTACATCGGAGCAGGGGGCGAGGGGGTGGGGACGGGCTGGGTCGTGCGATATGGGCCAAGGCCTGCCCCGTCGCCGTAACTGGTCGGAATTATATTCTGAAAGGCCCCAGTGGTCCGTCTAGTCATACCACACCCTGATGTGGCGGGTGTGGCGATGTGGCTTGGCGGCGGTCCGTTGTGGGGCTAAGTTACATCGGAGCAGGGGGGGCGAGGGGGTGGGGACGGGCTGGGTCGTGCGATATGGGCCAAGGCCTGCCCCGTCGCCGTAACTGGTCGGAATTATATTCTGAAAGGCCCCAGTGGTCCGTCTAGTCATACCACACCCCTGATGTGGCGGGTGTGGCGATGTGGCTTGGCGGCGGTCCGTTGTGGGCTAAGTTACATCGAGCAGGGGGGGGCGAGGGGTGGGGACGGGCTGGGTCGTGCGATATGGGCCAAGGCCTGCCCCGTCGCCGTAACTGGTCGGAATTATATTCTGAAAGGCCCCAGTGGTCCGTCTAGTCATACCACACCCCTGATGTGGCGGGTGTGGCGATGTGGCTTGGCGGCGGTCCGTTGTGGGGCTAAGTTACATCGGAGCAGGGGGGCGAGGGGGTGGGGACGGGCTGGGTCGTGCGATATGGGCCAAGGCCTGCCCCGTCGCCGTAACTGGTCGGAATTATATTCTGAAAGGCCCCAGTGGTCCGTCTAGTCATACCACACCCCTGATGTGGCGGGTGTGGCGATGTGGCTTGGCGGCGGTCCGTTGTGGGGCTAAGTTACATCCGAGCGGGGGGGCGAGGGGTGGGGACGGGCTGGGTCGTGCGACAAGGCCTGCCCCGTCGCCGTAACTGGTCGGAATTATATTCTGAAAGGCCCAGTGGTCCGTCTAGTCAACACCCCTGATGTGGCGGGGTGGCGATGTGGCTTGGCGGCGGTCCGTTGTGGGGCTAAGTTACATCGGAGCAGGGGGCGAGGGGGTGGGGACGGGCTGGGTCGTGCGATATGGGCCAAGGCTGCCCCGTCGCCGTAACTGGTCGGAATTATATTCTGAAAGGCCCCAGTGGTCCGTCTAGTCATACCACACCCCTGATGTGGCGGGTGTGGCGATGTGGCTTGGCGGCGGTCCGTTGTGGGCTAAGTTACATCGGAGCAGGGGGGCGAGGGGGTGGGGACGGGCTGGGTCGTGCGATATGGGCCAAGGCCTGCCCGTCGCCGTAACTGGTCGGAATTATATTCTGAAAGGCCCCAGTGGTCCGTCTAGTCATACCACACCCTGATGTGGCGGTGTGGCGATGTGGCTTGGCGGCGGTCCGTTGTGGGCTAAGTTACATCCGAGCAGGGGGGGCGAGGGGTGGGGACGGGCTTGGGTCGTGCGATATGGGCCAAGGCCTGCCCCGTCGCCGTAACTGGTCGGAATTATATTCTGAAAGGCCCCAGTGGTCCGTCTAGTCATACCACACCCCTGATGTGGCGGGTGTGGCGATGTGGCTTGGCGGCGGTCCGTTGTGGGGCTAAGTTACATCGGAGCAGGGGGGCGAGGGGGTGGGGACGGGCTGGGTCGTGCGATTGGGCCAAGGCCTGCCCCGTCGCCGTAACTGGTCGGAATTATATTCTGAAAGGCCCCAGTGGTCCGTCTAGTCATACCACACCCCTGATGTGGCGGTGTGGCGATGTGGCTTGGCGGCGGTCCGTTGTGGGGCTAAGTTACATCGGAGCAGGGGGGGCGAGGGGGTGGGGACGGGCTGGGTCGTGCGGCGGTCCGTTGTGGGCTAAGTTACATCCGAGCAGGGGGGCGAGGGGTGGGGACGGGCTGGGTCGTGCGATGGGGCCAAGGCCTGCCCCGTCGCCGTAACTGGTCGGAATTATATTCTGAAAGGCCCAGTGGTCCGTCTAGTCATACCACACCCCTGATGTGGCGGGTGTGGCGATGTGGCTTGGCGGCGGTCCGTTGTGGGCTAAGTTACATCGAGCGGGGGGCGAGGGGGGGTGGGGACGGGCTGGGTCGTGCGATATGGGCCAAGGCCTGCCCGTCGCCGTAACTGGTCGGAATTATATTCTGAAAGGCCCCAGTGGTCCGTCTAGTCATACCACACCCCTGATGTGGCGGTGTGGCGATGTGGCTTGGCGGCGGTCCGTTGTGGGGCTAAGTTACATCGGAGCAGGGGGGCGAGGGGTGGGGACGGGCTGGGTCGTGCGATATGGGCCAAGGCCTGCCCGTCGCCGTAACTGGTCGGAATTATATTCTGAAAGGCCCAGTGGTCCGTCTAGTCATACCACACCCCTGATGTGGCGGTGTGGCGATGTGGCTTGGCGGCGGTCCGTTGTGGGCTAAGTTACATCGGAGCAGGGGGGCGCGGGGTGGGGACGGGCTGGGTCGTGCGATATGGGCCAAGGCCTGCCCCGTCGCCGTAACTGGTCGGAATTATATTCTGAAAGGCCCCAGTGGTCCGTCTAGTCATACCACACCCCTGATGTGGCGGGTGTGGCGATGTGGCTTGGCGGCGGTCCGTTGTGGGGCTAAGTTACATCGGAGCAGGGGGGCGAGGGGTGGGGACGGGCTGGGTCGTGCGATATGGGCCAAGGCCTGCCCCGTCGCCGTAACTGGTCGGAATTATATTCTGAAAGGCCCCAGTGGTCCGTCTAGTCATTCCACACCCCTGATGTGGCGGGTGTGGCGATGTGGCTTGGCGGCGGTCCGTTGTGGGGCTAAGTTACATCGGAGCAGGGGGCGAGGGGTGGGGACGGGCTGGGTCGTGCGATATGGGCCAAGGCCTGCCCCGTCGCCGTAACTGGTCGGAATTATATTCTGAAAGGCCCCAGTGGTCCGTCTAGTCATACCACACCCTGATGTGGCGGGTGTGGCGATGTGGCTTGGCGGCGGTCCGTTGTGGGGCTAAGTTACATCGGAGCAGGGGGGGCGAGGGGGTGGGGACGGGCTGGGTCGTGCGATGGGCCAAGGCCTGCCCGTCGCCGTAACTGGTCGGAATTATATTCTGAAAGGCCCCAGTGGTCCGTCTAGTCATTCCACACCCCTGATGTGGCGGGTGTGGCGATGTGGCTTGGCGGCGGTCCGTTGTGGGCTAAGTTACATCGGAGCAGGGGGGCGAGGGGGTGGGGACGGGCTGGGTCGTGCGATATGGGCCAAGGCCTGCCCCGTCGCCGTAACTGGTCGGAATTATATTCTGAAAGGCCCCAGTGGTCCGTCTAGTCATTCCACACCCCTGATGTGGCGGGTGTGGCGATGTGGCTTGGCGGCGGTCCGTTGTGGGGCTAAGTTACATCCGAGCGGGGGGGCGAGGGGTGGGACGGGCTGGGTCGTGCGATATGGGCCAAGGCCTGCCCCGTCGCCGTAACTGGTCGGAATTATATTCTGAAAGCCCCAGTGGTCCGTCTAGTCATACCACACCCCTGATGTGGCGGGTGTGGCGATGTGGCTTGGCGGCGGTCCGTTGTGGGCTAAGTTACATCGGAGCAGGGGGGCGAGGGGGTGGGGACGGGCTGGGTCGTGCGATATGGGCCAAGGCCTGCCCCGTCGCCGTAACTGGTCGGAATTATATTCTGAAAGGCCCCAGTGGTCCGTCTAGTCATACCACACCCCTGATGTGGCGGGTGTGGCGATGTGGCTTGGCGGCGGTCCGTTGTGGGCTAAGTTACATCGAGCAGGGGGGCGAGGGGTGGGGACGGGGGGGTCGTGCGACGGGCCAAGGCCTGCCCCGTCGCCGTAACTGGTCGGAATTATATTCTGAAAGGCCCCAGTGGTCCGTCTAGTCATACCACACCCCTGATGTGGCGGGTGTGGCGATGTGGCTTGGCGGCGGTCCGTTGTGGGGCTAAGTTACATCGGAGCAGGGGGGGGAGGGGTGGGACGGGCTGGGTCGTGCGATATGGGCCAAGGCCTGCCCCGTCGCCGTAACTGGTCGGAATTATATTCTGAAAGGCCCCAGTGGTCCGTCTAGTCATACCACACCCCTGATGTGGCGGGTGTGGCGATGTGGCTTGGCGGCGGTCCGTTGTGGGGCTAAGTTACATCGGAGCAGGGGGGCGAGGGGGTGGGGACGGGCTGGGTCGTGCGATATGGGCCAAGGCCTGCCCCGTCGCCGTAACTGGTCGGAATTATATTCTGAAAGGCCCCAGTGGTCCGTCTAGTCATACCACACCCCTGATGTGGCGGGTGTGGCGATGTGGCTTGGCGGCGGTCCGTTGTGGGGCTAAGTTACATCGGAGCAGGGGGGCGAGGGGGTGGGGACGGGCTGGGTCGTGCGATATGGGCCAAGGCCTGCCCCGTCGCCGTAACTGGTCGGAATTATATTCTGAAAGGCCCCAGTGGTCCGTCTAGTCATACCACACCCCTGATGTGGCGGGTGTGGCGATGTGGCTTGGGCGGTCCGTTGTGGGCTAAGTTACATCGAGCGGGGGGCGAGGGGGTGGGACGGGCTGGGTCGTGCGATATGGCCAAGGCCTGCCCGTCGCCGTAACTGGTCGGAATTATATTCTGAAAGGCCCCAGTGGTCCGTCTAGTCATTCCACACCCCTGATGTGGCGGTGTGGCGATGTGGCTTGGCGGCGGTCCGTTGTGGGGCTAAGTTACATCGGAGCAGGGGGGCGAGGGGGTGGGGACGGGCTGGGTCGTGCGATATGGCCAAGGCCTGCCCCGTCGCCGTAACTGGTCGGAATTATATTCTGAAAGGCCCCAGTGGTCCGTCTAGTCATACCACACCCTGATGTGGCGGGTGTGGCGATGTGGCTTGGCGGCGGTCCGTTGTGGGGCTAAGTTACATCGGAGCAGGGGGGGAGGGGTGGGGACGGGCTGGGTCGTGCGATGGGCCAAGGCCTGCCCCGTCGCCGTAACTGGTCGGAATTATATTCTGAAAGGCCCCAGTGGTCCGTCTAGTCATACCACACCCCTGATGTGGCGGGTGTGGGCGATGTGGCTTGGCGGCGGTCCGTTGTGGGGCTAAGTTACATCGAGCAGGGGGGCGAGGGGGTGGGGACGGGCTGGGTCGTGCGATGTGGGCCAAGGCCTGCCCCGTCGCCGTAACTGGTCGGAATTATATTCTGAAAGGCCCAGTGGTCCGTCTAGTCATACCACACCCCTGATGTGGCGGTGTGGCGATGTGGCTTGGCGGCGGTCCGTTGTGGGCTAAGTTACATCGGAGCAGGGGGGCGAGGGGGTGGGGACGGGCTGGGTCGTGCGATATGGGCCAAGGCCTGCCCGTCGCCGTAACTGGTCGGAATTATATTCTGAAAGGCCCAGTGGTCCGTCTAGTCATACCACACCCCTGATGTGGCGGGTGTGGCGATGTGGCTTGGCGGCGGTCCGTTGTGGGCTAAGTTACATCCGAGCAGGGGGGCGAGGGGGTGGGGACGGGCTGGGTCGTGCGACGGGCCAAGGCCTGCCCTGTCGCCGTAACTGGTCGGAATTATATTCTGAAAGGCCCCAGTGGTCCGTCTAGTCATTCCACACCCCTGATGTGGCGGGTGTGGCGATGTGGCTTGGCGGCGGTCCGTTGTGGGCTAAGTTACATCGGAGCGGGGGGGCGAGGGGTGGGACGGGCTGGGTCGTGCGATATGGGCCAAGGCCTGCCCCGTCGCCGTAACTGGTCGGAATTATATTCTGAAAGGCCCCAGTGGTCCGTCTAGTCATACCACACCCCTGATGTGGCGGTGTGGCGATGTGGCTTGGCGGCGGTCCGTTGTGGGGCTAAGTTACATCGGAGCAGGGGGGGCGAGGGGGTGGGGACGGGCTGGGTCGTGCGATATGGGCCAAGGCCTGCCCCGTCGCCGTAACTGGTCGGAATTATATTCTGAAAGGCCCCAGTGGTCCGTCTAGTCATACCACACCCTGATGTGGCGGGTGTGGCGATGTGGCTTGGCGGCGGTCCGTTGTGGGGCTAAGTTACATCGGAGCAGGGGGGCGAGGGGTGGGGACGGGCTGGGTCGTGCGATATGGGCCAAGGCCTGCCCCGTCGCCGTAACTGGTCGGAATTATATTCTGAAAGGCCCCAGTGGTCCGTCTAGTCATTCCACACCCCTGATGTGGCGGGTGTGGCGATGTGGCTTGGCGGCGGTCCGTTGTGGGGCTAAGTTACATCGGAGCAGGGGGCGAGGGGTGGGGACGGGCTGGGTCGTGCGATATGGGCCAAGGCCTGCCCCGTCGCCGTAACTGGTCGGAATTATATTCTGAAAGGCCCCAGTGGTCCGTCTAGTCATACCACACCCTGATGTGGCGGGTGTGGCGATGTGGCTTGGCGCGGTCCGTTGTGGGGCTAAGTTACATCGGAGCAGGGGGCGAGGGGGTGGGGACGGGCTGGGTCGTGCGATATGGCCAAGGCCTGCCCCGTCGCCGTAACTGGTCGGAATTATATTCTGAAAGGCCCAGTGGTCCGTCTAGTCATACCACACCCCTGATGTGGCGGGTGTGGCGATGTGGCTTGGCGGCGTCCGTTGTGGGCTAAGTTACATCCGAGCAGGGGGGGCGAGGGGTGGGGACGGGCTGGGTCGTGCGACGGCCAAGGCCTGCCCTGTCGCCGTGCCTGGTCGGAATTATATTCTGAAAGGCCCCAGTGGTCCGTCTAGTCATTCCACACCCCTGATGTGGCGGGTGTGGCGATGTGGCTTGGCGGCGGTCCGTTGTGGGCTAAGTTACATCCGAGCAGGGGGCGAGGGGTGGGGACGGGCTGGGTCGTGCGAGGCCAAGCCTGCCCCGTCGCCGTAACTGGTCGGAATTATATTCTGAAAGGCCCCAGTGGTCCGTCTAGTCATACCACACCCCTGATGTGGCGGGTGTGGCGATGTGGCTTGGCGGCGGTCCGTTGTGGGGCTAAGTTACATCGGAGCAGGGGGCGAGGGGGTGGGGACGGGCTGGGTCGTGCGATATGGGCCAAGGCCTGCCCCGTCGCCGTAACTGGTCGGAATTATATTCTGAAAGGCCCCAGTGGTCCGTCTAGTCATACCACACCCCTGATGTGCGGGTGTGGCGATGTGGCTTGGCGGCGGTCCGTTGTGGGCTAAGTTACATCCGAGCAGGGGGGCGAGGGGGTGGGGACGGGCTGGGTCGTGCGACGGGCCAAGGCCTGCCCGTCGCCGTAACTGGTCGGAATTATATTCTGAAAGGCCCCAGTGGTCCGTCTAGTCATTCCACACCCCTGATGTGGCGGGTGTGGCGATGTGGCTTGGCGGCGGTCCGTTGTGGGCTAAGTTACATCGAGCGGGGGGGGGGGGGGGACGGGCTGGGTCGTGCGATGGGCCAAGGCCTGCCCGTCGCCGTAACTGGTCGGAATTATATTCTGAAAGGCCCCAGTGGTCCGTCTAGTCATACCACACCCCTGATGTGGCGGTGTGGCGATGTGGCTTGGCGGCGGTCCGTTGTGGGCTAAGTTACATCGAGCAGGGGGGCGAGGGTGGGGACGGGGGGCTGGGTCGTGCGACGGGCCAAGGCCTGCCCCGTCGCCGTAACTGGTCGGAATTATATTCTGAAAGGCCCCAGTGGTCCGTCTAGTCATTCCACACCCCTGATGTGGCGGGTGTGGCGATGTGGCTTGGCGGCGGTCCGTTGTGGGGCTAAGTTACATCGGAGCAGGGGGGCGAGGGGGTGGGGACGGGCTGGGTCGTGCGATATGGGCCAAGGCCTGCCCCGTCGCCGTAACTGGTCGGAATTATATTCTGAAAGGCCCCAGTGGTCCGTCTAGTCATACCACACCCCTGATGTGGCGGTGTGGCGATGTGGCTTGGCGGCGGTCCGTTGTGGGGCTAAGTTACATCGGAGCAGGGGGCGAGGGGGTGGGGACGGGCTGGGTCGTGCGACAAGGCCTGCCCCGTCGCCGTAACTGGTCGGAATTATATTCTGAAAGGCCCCAGTGGTCCGTCTAGTCATTCCACACCCTGATGTGGCGGGTGTGGCGATGTGGCTTGGCGGCGGTCCGTTGTGGGGCTAAGTTACATCGGAGCAGGGGCGAGGGGGTGGGGACGGGCTGGGTCGTGCGATATGGGCCAAGGCCTGCCCCGTCGCCGTAACTGGTCGGAATTATATTCTGAAAGGCCCCAGTGGTCCGTCTAGTCATACCACACCCCTGATGTGGCGGGTGTGGCGATGTGGCTTGGCGGCGGTCCGTTGTGGGGCTAAGTTACATCGAGCAGGGGGGGCGAGGGGTGGGGACGGGCTGGGTCGTGCGATATGGGCCAAGGCCTGCCCCGTCGCCGTAACTGGTCGGAATTATATTCTGAAAGGCCCCAGTGGTCCGTCTAGTCATTCCACACCCCTGATGTGGCGGGTGTGGCGATGTGGCTTGGCGGCGGTCCGTTGTGGGGCTAAGTTACATCGGAGCAGGGGGCGAGGGGGTGGGGACGGGCTGGGTCGTGCGATGTGGGCCAAGGCCTGCCCCGTCGCCGTAACTGGTCGGAATTATATTCTGAAAGCCCCAGTGGTCCGTCTAGTCATACCACACCCCTGATGTGGCGGGTGTGGCGATGTGGCTTGGCGGCGGTCCGTTGTGGGGCTAAGTTACATCGGAGCAGGGGGGCGAGGGGGTGGGGACGGGCTGGGTCGTGCGATATGGGCCAAGGCCTGCCCGTCGCCGTAACTGGTCGGAATTATATTCTGAAAGGCCCCAGTGGTCCGTCTAGTCATACCACACCCTGATGTGGCGGGTGTGGCGATGTGGCTTGGCGGCGGTCCGTTGTGGGCTAAGTTACATCGAGCGGGGGGCGAGGGAGGGGAGGGGGGCTGGGTCGTGCGACAAGGCCTGCCCGTCGCCGTAACTGGTCGGAATTATATTCTGAAAGGCCCCAGTGGTCCGTCTAGTCATACCACACCCCTGATGTGGCGGGTGTGGCGATGTGGCTTGGCGGCGGTCCGTTGTGGGGCTAAGTTACATCGGAGCAGGGGGGCGCGGGGTGGGGACGGGCTGGGTCGTGCGATATGGGCCAAGGCCTGCCCCGTCGCCGTAACTGGTCGGAATTATATTCTGAAAGGCCCCAGTGGTCCGTCTAGTCATTCCACACCCCTGATGTGGCGGGGGTGTGGCGATGTGGCTTGGCGGCGGTCCGTTGTGGGGCTAAGTTACATCGAGCAGGGGGGCGAGGGGGTGGGGACGGGCTGGGTCGTGCGACGGGCCAAGGCCTGCCCGTCGCCGTAACTGGTCGGAATTATATTCTGAAAGGCCCCAGTGGTCCGTCTAGTCATTCCACACCCCTGATGTGGCGGGTGTGGCGATGTGGCTTGGCGGCGGTCCGTTGTGGGGCTAAGTTACATCGGAGCAGGGGGCGAGGGGGGGTGGGACGGGCTGGGTCGTGCGATATGGGCCAAGGCCTGCCCCGTCGCCGTAACTGGTCGGAATTATATTCTGAAAGGCCCCAGTGGTCCGTCTAGTCATACCACACCCCTGATGTGGCGGGTGTGGCGATGTGGCTTGGCGGCGGTCCGTTGTGGGGCTAAGTTACATCGGAGCAGGGGGGCGAGGGGGTGGGGACGGGCTGGGTCGTGCGATATGGGCCAAGGCCTGCCCGTCGCCGTAACTGGTCGGAATTATATTCTGAAAGGCCCCAGTGGTCCGTCTAGTCATACCACACCCCTGATGTGGCGGGTGTGGCGATGTGGCTTGGCGGCGGTCCGTTGTGGGCTAAGTTACATCGAGCGGGGGGGCGAGGGGTGGGGACGGGGGGGGTCGTGCGATGTGGGCCAAGGCCTGCCCCGTCGCCGTAACTGGTCGGAATTATATTCTGAAAGGCCCCAGTGGTCCGTCTAGTCATACCACACCCCTGATGTGGCGGGTGTGGCGATGTGGCTTGGCGGCGGTCCGTTGTGGGCTAAGTTACATCGGAGCAGGGGGGCGAGGGGGTGGGGACGGGCTGGGTCGTGCGATATGGGCCAAGGCCTGCCCGTCGCCGTAACTGGTCGGAATTATATTCTGAAAGGCCCCAGTGGTCCGTCTAGTCATACCACACCCCTGATGTGGCGGGTGTGGCGATGTGGCTTGGCGGCGGTCCGTTGTGGGCTAAGTTACATCGGAGCAGGGGGGGCGAGGGGGTGGGGACGGGCTGGGTCGTGCGATATGGGCCAAGGCCTGCCCCGTCGCCGTAACTGGTCGGAATTATATTCTGAAAGGCCCCAGTGGTCCGTCTAGTCATTCCACACCCCTGATGTGGCGGGTGTGGCGATGTGGCTTGGCGGCGGTCCGTTGTGGGCTAAGTTACATGGGTGGGGACGGGCTGGGTCGTGCGACAAGGCCTGCCCGTCGCCGTCTGGTCGGAATTATATTCTGAAAGGCCCCAGTGGTCCGTCTAGTCATTCCACACCCCCTGATGTGGCGGGGTGGCGATGTGGCTTGGCGGCGGTCCGTTGTGGGGCTAAGTTACATCGGAGCAGGGGGGCGAGGGGTGGGACGGGCTGGGTCGTGCGATGGGCCAAGGCCTGCCCCGTCGCCGTAACTGGTCGGAATTATATTCTGAAAGGCCCCAGTGGTCCGTCTAGTCATACCACACCCCTGATGTGGCGGGTGTGGCGATGTGGCTTGGCGGCGGTCCGTTGTGGGGCTAAGTTACATCGGAGCAGGGGGGCGAGGGGGGTGGGGACGGGCTGGGTCGTGCGATATGGGCCAAGGCCTGCCCCGTCGCCGTAACTGGTCGGAATTATATTCTGAAAGGCCCCAGTGGTCCGTCTAGTCATACCACACCCCTGATGTGGCGGGGTGTGGCGATGTGGCTTGGCGGCGTCCGGCGTTGTGGGCTAAGTTACATCGGAGCAGGGGGGCGAGGGTGGGGACGGGCTGGGCGGTCGCGATGGGCCAAGGCCTGCCCGTCGCCGTAACTGGTCGGAATTATATTCTGAAAGGCCCCAGTGGTCCGTCTAGTCATACCACACCCCTGATGTGGCGGGTGTGGCGATGTGGCTTGGCGGCGGTCCGTTGTGGGCTAAGTTACATCGGAGCAGGGGGGCGAGGGGGTGGGGACGGCTGGGTCGTGCGATATGGGCCAAGGCCTGCCCCGTCGCCGTAACTGGTCGGAATTATATTCTGAAAGGCCCAGTGGTCCGTCTAGTCATACCACACCCCTGATGTGGCGGGTGTGGCGATGTGGCTTGGCGGCGGTCCGTTGTGGGCTAAGTTACATCGGAGCAGGGGGGGCGAGGGGGTGGGGACGGGCTGGGTCGTGCGATATGGGCCAAGGCCTGCCCCGTCGCCGTAACTGGTCGGAATTATATTCTGAAAGGCCCCAGTGGTCCGTCTAGTCATACCACACCCCTGATGTGGCGGTGTGGCGATGTGGCTTGGCGGCGGTCCGTTGTGGGCTAAGTTACATCGGAGCAGGGGGCGAGGGGGTGGGGACGGGCTGGGTCGTGCGATATGGGCCAAGGCCTGCCCCGTCGCCGTAACTGGTCGGAATTATATTCTGAAAGGCCCAGTGGTCCGTCTAGTCATTACCACACCCCTGATGTGGCGGGTGTGGCGATGTGGCTTGGCGGCGGTCCGTTGTGGGGCTAAGTTACATCGGAGCAGGGGGGCGAGGGGGTGGGGACGGGCTGGGTCGTGCGATATGGGCCAAGGCCTGCCCCCGTCGCCGTAACTGGTCGGAATTATATTCTGAAAGGCCCCAGTGGTCCGTCTAGTCATACCACACCCCTGATGTGGCGGGTGTGGCGATGTGGCTTGGCGGCGGTCCGTTGTGGGGCTAAGTTACATCGGAGCAGGGGGCGAGGGGGTGGGGACGGCTGGGTCGTGCGATATGGGCCAAGGCCTGCCCCGTCGCCGTAACTGGTCGGAATTATATTCTGAAAGGCCCCAGTGGTCCGTCTAGTCATACCACACCCCTGATGTGGCGGTGTGGCGATGTGGCTTGGCGGCGGTCCGTTGTGGGCTAAGTTACATCGAGCAGGGGGGGCGAGGGGGTGGGGACGGGCTGGGTCGTGCGATATGGGCCAAGGCCTGCCCCGTCGCCGTAACTGGTCGGAATTATATTCTGAAAGGCCCAGTGGTCCGTCTAGTCATACCACACCCCTGATGTGGCGGGTGTGGCGATGTGCTTGGCGGCGGTCCGTTGTGGGCTAAGTTACATCCGAGCGGGGGCGAGGGGGTGGGGACGGGCTGGGTCGTGCGATATGGCCAAGGCCTGCCCCGTCGCCGTAACTGTCGGAATTATATTCTGAAAGGCCCCAGTGGTCCGTCTAGTCATACCACACCCCTGATGTGGCGGGTGTGGCGATGTGGCTTGGCGGCGGTCCGTTGTGGGCTAAGTTACATCCGAAGGGGGGCGAGGGGTGGGGACGGGCTAATATGCCCGTCGCCGTCTGGTCGGAATTATATTCTGAAAGGCCCCAGTGGTCCGTCTAGTCATACCACACCCCTGATGTGGCGGGTGTGGCGATGTGGCTTGGCGGCGCGTCCGTTGTGGGGCTAAGTTACATCGGAGCAGGGGGGCGAGGGGGGGGGACGGGCTGGGTCGTGCGATAGGCCAAGGCCTGCCCGTCGCCGTAACTGTCGGAATTATATTCTGAAAGGCCCCAGTGGTCCGTCTAGTCATTCCACACCCCTGATGTGGCGGGTGTGGCGATGTGGCTTGGCGGCGGTCCGTTGTGGGGCTAAGTTACATCGAGCAGGGGGGCGAGGGGTGGGGACGGGCTGGGTCGTGCGATATGGGCCCAAGGCCTGCCCCGTCGCCGTAACTGGTCGGAATTATATTCTGAAAGGCCCCAGTGGTCCGTCTAGTCATACCACACCCCTGATGTGGCGGGTGTGGCGATGTGGCTTGGCGGCGGTCCGTTGTGGGGCTAAGTTACATCGGAGCAGGGGGCGCGAGGGTGGGGGACGGGCTGGGTCGTGCGATGCGGCCAAGGCCTGCCCCGTCGCCGTAACTGGTCGGAATTATATTCTGAAAGGCCCCAGTGGTCCGTCTAGTCATACCACACCCCTGATGTGGCGGGTGTGGCGATGTGGCTTGGCGGCGGTCCGTTGTGGGGCTAAGTTACATCGGAGCAGGGGGGCGAGGGGTGGGACGGGCTGGGTCGTGCGATATGGGCCAAGGCCTGCCCCGTCGCCGTAACTGGTCGGAATTATATTCTGAAAGGCCCCAGTGGTCCGTCTAGTCATACCACACCCCTGATGTGGCGGGTGTGGCGATGTGGCTTGGCGGCGGTCCGTTGTGGCGGCTAAGTTACATCGGAGCAGGGGGGCGAGGGGTGGGCGACGGGCTGGGTCGTGCGATATGGGCCAAGGCCTGCCCCGTCGCCGTAACTGGTCGGAATTATATTCTGAAAGGCCCAGTGGTCCGTCTAGTCATACCACACCCCTGATGTGGCGGGTGTGGCGATGTGGCTTGGCGGCGGTCCGTTGTGGGGCTAAGTTACATCGGAGCAGGGCGGCGAGGGGTGGGACGGGCTGGGTCGTGCGATATGGGCCAAGGCCTGCCCCCGTCGCCGTAACTGGTCGGAATTATATTCTGAAAGGCCCCAGTGGTCCGTCTAGTCATACCACACCCCTGATGTGGCGGGTGTGGCGATGTGGCTTGGCGGCGGTCCGTTGTGGGGCTAAGTTACATCGGAGCAGGGGGGCGAGGGGGGGGGACGGGCTGGGTCGTGCGATATGGGCCAAGGCCTGCCCCGTCGCCGTAACTGGTCGGAATTATATTCTGAAAGGCCCCAGTGGTCCGTCTAGTCATACCACACCCCTGATGTGGCGGGTTGTGGCGATGTGGCTTGGCGGCGGTCCGTTGTGGGCTAAGTTACATCGGAGCAGGGGGGCGAGGGGGTGGGGACGGGCTGGGGTCGTGCGATATGCGGCCAAGGCCTGCCCGTCGCCGTAACTGGTCGGAATTATATTCTGAAAGGCCCCAGTGGTCCGTCTAGTCATTCCACACCCCTGATGTGCGGCGTGTGGCCGATGTGGCTTGGCGGCGGTCCGTTGTGGGCCTAAGTTACATCGAGCAGGGGGGCGAGCGGGCGTGGGACGGGCTGGGTCGTGCGACGCGGCCAAGGCCTGCCCGTCGCCGTAACTGGTCGCGAATTATATTCTGAAAGGCCCCAGTGGTCCGTCTAGTCATACACACCCCTGATGTGGCGGGTGTGGCGATGTGGCTTGGCGGCGGTCCGTTGTGGGCTAAGTTACATCGGAGCAGGGGGGGGGGGGGTGGGGACGGGCTGGGTCGTGCGACGCGGCCAAGGCCTGCCCCGTCGCCGTGCCTGGTCGGAATTATATTCTGAAAGGCCCCAGTGGTCCGTCTAGTCATTTCACACCCCTGATGTGGCGGGTGTGGCGATGTGGCTTGGCGGCGGTCCGTTGTGGGGCTAAGTTACATCCGGGGCAGCGAGGGGGGGTGGGGACGGGCTGGTCGTGCGACGCGGCCAAGG
>BDSI01000589.1:0-22683 GCA_003117195.1 Eudorina sp. 2006-703-Eu-15
GACAACCGCCGCGGTGACCACCCCACCGTCCCATACCGCTGTCCTCGCCCATGGAGTGTTGGGGCTGGGGTGTCGGGAGTCGCCGCCGACACCAATGCCGCCGTCCCACGCGCCGCGTCCGTCACCCGTGGCGGGAACCCTAGTGCAACCAACCCCCAGCCATGCAACCATCCTCCCCGTGGACTGTTGGGCGTGGCGGGGCGTGGCGGGATGTTGTTGATCTGATTCTTTTTCTTGCGCAACGTGGAAATGTTTTCTACCAGCTGGGAAATGTTAAAAACATTCATTTTTAAAAGGTGTCATTTTAGTCTAAGGGACAGGCGGTATAAAATGCCAGCATTCAGCTTGTACGGTAAGTGTCGTACGTTACACATGCAGTTTGTACGGAGCGCGCGCGTGCGGCGGGAAGCGGCATGCCGCCGTCCCTCGCCCCTGGAGTGATGGGGCGTGGCGTGGCGCGACACCGCCGCGGTGACCAACCCACCGTCCATACCGCTGTCCCTCGCCCATGGAGTGTTGGGGCTGGGGTGTCGGGAGTCGCCGCCGACACCAATGCCGCCGTCCCATGCCGCCGTCCGTCACCCGTGGCGGGAACCCTAGTGCAACCAACCCCCAGCCATGCAACCATCCTCCCCCGTGGACTGTTGGGGCGTGGCGTGGCGCGACACCGCCGCGGTGACCAACCCCACCGTCCCACGCCGCCGTCCCTCGCCCGTGGAGTGTTGGGGCGTGGCGTGGCGGACACCGCCGCCGACACCAACCCCACCGTCCCACGCCGCTGTCCCTCGCCCGTGGAGTGTTGGGGCTGGGGTGGCGGGAAATCGCCGCCGACACCAATGCCGCCGTCCCACGCCGCCGTCCGACACCCGTGGAGTGTTGGGGCGTGGCGTGGCGGGACACCGCCGCCGACACCAATGCCGCCGTCCCACGCCGCTGTCCCTCCCCCCTGGAGTGTTGGGGCTTGGCGTGGCGCGACACAGCCGCCGTCACCAACCCCACCGTCCCACGCCGCTGTCCCTCGCCGTGGAGTGTTGGGGCTGGGGTGGCGGGAAATCGCCGCCGACACCAATGCCGCCGTCCCACGCCGCCGTCCGTCACCCGTGGCAGGAACCCTAGTGCAACCAACCCCCAGACATGCAGCCGTCCCTCGCCCGTGGAGTGTTGGGGCTGGGGTGGCGGGAAATCGCCGCCGACACCAATGCCGCCGTCCCACGCCGCCGTCCGTCACCCGTGGCAGGAACCCTAGTGCAACCAACCCCCAGACATGCAGCCGTCCCTCCCCCTGGAGTGTTGGGGCGTGGCGTGGCGGGAAATCGCCGCCGACACCAATGCCGCCGTCCCTCGTCTCAAACCCAATCATCCTCGAAGTCCCATTCATCCTCAGCAGACTCATATTCCGATGCTGGCTCGTCATGGGAGTCCTCCTCGTCAGTGCCCTCCACAACCCACACATCATTTGGGGTGGACGCGGCGGCAAGGGTCCTGGCGGCGCGCTCTGGCTGGGAATCTGCGCCGCCATCCAGCCAACCCATTACGCCATCCATAGGCACCAGGGCCGCAGCCTCCAAGGCTGCGGTACGTTGGCGCTTCCTGCCGCCGGCCCCACCGCCGCCGCCGCCGAAGCCTGTGGCGTCGCCTCTGCCCCCAAGCACCATGCCATCCTCGCCGCCGCGGCCCCCGGCATCTGCTCCGAAGCGAGCGGCCCAGGGGCTGGCAAGGTGCCGCCGCCGCGGCCGCGGCCGCCGCTGCCTGCGGACGCGGCGGCAAGGGTCCTGGCGGCGCGCTCTGGCTGCGAGTCGGCGCCGCCATCCAGCCAACCCATTCCGCCATCCATAGGCGCCATGGCCGCAGCCTCCAAGGCCGCGGAACGGTGGCGCTTCCTGCCGCCGGCCCCACCGCCGCCGCCGCCGAAGCCTGCGGCGTCGCCTCTGCCCCCAAGCACCATGCCATCCTCGCCGCCGCGGCCCCCCGGCATCTGCTCCGAAGCGAGCGGCCCAGGGGCTGGCAAGGTGCCGCCGCCGCGGCCGCGGCCGCCGCTGCCTGCGGACGCGGCGGCAAGGGTCCTGGCGGCGCGCTCTGGCTGCGAGTCGGCGCCGCCATCCAGCCAACCCATTCCGCCATCCATAGGCGCCATGGCCGCAGCCTCCAAGGCCGCGGAACGGTGGCGCTTCCTGCCGCCGGCCCCACCGCCGCCGCCGCCGAAGCCTGCGGCGTCGCCTCTGCCCCCAAGCACCATGCCATCCTCGCCGCCGCGGCCCCCCGGCATCTGCTCCGAAGCGAGCGGCCCAGGGGCTGGCAAGGTGCCGCCGCCGCGGCCGCGGCCGCCGCTGCCTGCGGACGCGGCGGCAAGGGTCCTGGCGGCGGGCTCTGGCTGCGAGTCGGCGCCGCCATCCAGCCTGCCCATTCCGCCATCCATAGGCGCCATGGCCGCAGCCTCCAAGGCTGCGGAACGGCGGCGCTCCCTGCCGCCGGCCCCACCGCCGCCGCCGCCGAAGCCTGCGGCATCGCCTCTGCCCCCAAGCACCACGCCAACCTCGCCGCCGCGGCCCCCCGACATCCGCTCCGAAGCGAGCGGCCCAGGGGCTGGCAAGGTGCCGCCGCCGCGGCCGCGGCCGCCGCTGCCTGTGGACGCGGCGGCAAGGGTCCTGGCGGCGGGCTCTGGCTGCGAGTCGGGCCGCCATCCAGCCAACCCATTACGCCATCCATAGGCACCAGGGCCGCAGCCTCCAAGGCTGCGGAACGTTGGCGCTTCCTGCCGCCGGCCCCACCGCCACCGCCGCCGAAGCCTGCGGCGTCGCCTCTGCCCCCAAGCACCATGCCATCCTCGCCGCCGCGGCCCCCCGGCATCTGCTCCGAAGCGAGCGGCCCAGGGGCTGGCAAGGTGCCGCCGCCGCGGCCGCGGCCGCCGCTGCCTGCGGACGCGGCGGCAAGGGTCCTGGCGGCGGGCTCTGGCTGCGAGTCGGCGCCGCCATCCAGCCTGCCCATTCCGCCATCCATAGGCGCCAGGGCCGCAGCCTCCAAGGCTGCGGAACGGCGGCGCTCCCTGCCGCCGGCCCCACCGCCGCCGCCGCCAAAGCCTGCGGCGTCGCCTCTGCCCCCAAGCACCACGCCAACCTCGCCGCCGCGGCCCCCGACATCCGCTCCGAAGTGAGCGGCCCAGGGGCTGGCAAGGTGCCGCCGCCGCGGCCGCCCCCGCCACTGCCTGCGGACGCGGCGGCAAGGGTCCTGGCGGCGGGCTCTGGCTGCGAGTCGGCGCCGCCATCCAGCCAACCCATTCCGCCATCCATAGGCGCCAGGGCCGCAGCCTCCAAGGCTGCGGAACGTTGGCGCTTCCTGCCGCCGGCCCCACCGCCACCGCCGCCGAAGCCTGCGGCGTCGCCTCTGCCCCCAAGCACCATGCCATCCTCGCCGCCGCGGCCCCCGGCATCTGCTCCGAAGCGAGCGGCCCAGGGGCTGGCAAGGTGCCGCCGCCGCGGCCGCGGCCGCCGCTGCCTGCGGACGCGGCGGCAAGGGTCCTGGCGGCGGGCTCTGGCTGCGAGTCGGCGCCGCCATCCAGCCTGCCCATTCCGCCATCCATAGGCGCCAGGGCCGCAGCCTCCAAGGCTGCGGAACGGCGGCGCTCCCTGCCGCCGGCCCCACCGCCGCCGCCGCCAAAGCCTGCGGCGTCGCCTCTGCCCCCAAGCACCACGCCAACCTCGCCGCCGCGGCCCCCGACATCCGCTCCGAAGTGAGCGGCCCAGGGGCTGGCAAGGTGCCGCCGCCGCGGCCGCCCCCGCCACTGCCTGCGGACGCGGCGGCAAGGGTCCTGGCGGCGGGCTCTGGCTGCGAGTCGGCGCCGCCATCCAGCCAACCCATTCCGCCATCCATAGGCGCCAGGGCCGCAGCCTCCAAGGCTGCGGAACGGCGGCGCTCCCTGCCGCCGGCCCCACCGCCGCCGCCGCCAAAGCCTGCGGCGTCGCCTCTGCCCCCAAGCACCACGCCAACCTCGCCGCCGCGGCCCCCCGACATCCGCTCCGAAGTGAGCGGCCCAGGGGCTGGCAAGGTGCCGCCGCCGCGGCCGCCCCCGCCACTGCCTGCGGACGCGGCGGCAAGGGTACTGGCGGCGCGCTCTGGCTGCGAGTCGGCGCCGCCATCCAGCCTGCCCATTCCGCCATCCATAGGCGCCAGGGCCGCAGCCTCCAAGGCTGCGGAACGGTGGCACTCCCTGCCGCCGGCCCCACCGCCGCCGCCGCCAAAGCCTGCGGCGTCGCCTCTGCCCCCAAGCACCACGCCAACCTCGCTGCCGCGGCCCCCCGACATCCGCTCCGAAGTGAGCGGCCCAGGGGCTGGCAAGGTGCCGCCGCCGCGGCCGCCCCCGCCACTGCCTGCGGACGCGGCGGCAAGGGTACTGGCGGCGCGCTCTGGCTGCGAGTCGGCGCCGCCATCCAGCCAACCCATTCCGCCATCCATAGGCGCCAGGGCCGCAGCCTCCAAGGCTGCGGAACGGCGGCGCTCCCTGCCGCCGGCCCCACCGCCGCCGCCGCCAAAGCCTGCGGCGTCGCCTCTGCCCCAAGCACCACGCCAACCTCGCCGCCGCGGCCCCCGACATCCGCTCCGAAGTGAGCGGCCCAGGGGCTGGCAAGGTGCCGCCGCCGCGGCCGCCCCCGCCACTGCCTGCGGACGCGGCGGCAAGGGTCCTGGCGGCGGGCTCTGGCTGCGAGTCGGCGCCGCCATCCAGCCTGCCCATTCCGCCATCCATAGGCGCCAGGGCCGCAGCCTCCAAGGCTGCGGAACGGCGGCGCTCCCTGCCGCCGGCCCCACCGCCGCCGCCGCCAAAGCCTGCGGCGTCGCCTCTGCCCCCAAGCACCACGCCAACCTCGCCGCCGCGGCCCCCCGACATCCGCTCCGAAGTGAGCGGCCCAGGGGCTGGCAAGTTGCCGCCGCCGCGGCCGCCCCCGCCACTGCCTGCGGACGCGGCGGCAAGGGTCCTGGCGGCGCGCTCTGGCTGCGAGTCGGCGCCGCCATCCAGCCAACCCATTCCGCCATCCATAGGCGCCAGGGCCGCAGCCTCCAAGGCTGCGGAACGGTGGCGCTCCCTGCCGCCGGCCCCACCGCCGCCGCCGCCAAAGCCTGCGGCGTCGCCTCTGCCCCCAAGCACCACGCCAACCTCGCCGCCGCGGCCCCCGACATCCGCTCCGAAGTGAGCGGCCCAGGGGCTGGCAAGGTGCCGCCGCCGCGGCCGCCCCGCCACTGCCTGCGGACGCGGCGGCAAGGGTCCTGGCGGCGCGCTCTGGCTGCGAGTCGGCGCCGCCATCCAGCCAACCCATTCCGCCATCCATAGGCGCCAGGGCCGCAGCCTCCAAGGCTGCGGAACGGCGGCGCTCCCTGCCGCCGGCCCCACCGCCGCCGCCGCCAAAGCCTGCGGCGTCGCCTCTGCCCCCAAGCACCACGCCAACCTCGCCGCCGCGGCCCCCGACATCCGCTCCGAAGTGAGCGGCCCAGGGGCTGGCAAGGTGCCGCCGCCGCGGCCGCCCCGCCACTGCCTGCGGACGCGGCGGCAAGGGTACTGGCGGCGCGCTCTGGCTGCGAGTCGGCGCCGCCATCCAGCCTGCCCATTCCGCCATCCATAGGCGCCAGGGCCGCAGCCTCCAAGGCTGCGGAACGGTGGCACTCCCTGCCGCCGGCCCCACCGCCGCCGCCGCCAAAGCCTGCGGCGTCGCCTCTGCCCCCAAGCACCACGCCAACCTCGCTGCCGCGGCCCCCCGACATCCGCTCCGAAGTGAGCGGCCCAGGGGCTGGCAAGGTGCCGCCGCCGCGGCCGCCCCCGCCACTGCCTGCGGACGCGGCGGCAAGGGTACTGGCGGCGCGCTCTGGCTGCGAGTCGGCGCCGCCATCCAGCCAACCCATTCCGCCATCCATAGGCGCCAGGGCCGCAGCCTCCAAGGCTGCGGAACGGCGGCGCTCCCTGCCGCCGGCCCCACCGCCGCCGCCGCCAAAGCCTGCGGCGTCGCCTCTGCCCCCAAGCACCACGCCAACCTCGCCGCCGCGGCCCCCCGACATCCGCTCCGAAGTGAGCGGCCCAGGGGCTGGCAAGGTGCCGCCGCCGCGGCCGCCCCCGCCACTGCCTGCGGACGCGGCGGCAAGGGTCCTGGCGGCGGGCTCTGGCTGCGAGTCGGCGCCGCCATCCAGCCTGCCCATTCCGCCATCCATAGGCGCCAGGGCCGCAGCCTCCAAGGCTGCGGAACGGCGGCGCTCCCTGCCGCCGGCCCCACCGCCGCCGCCGCCAAAGCCTGCGGCGTCGCCTCTGCCCCCAAGCACCACGCCAACCTCGCCGCCGCGGCCCCCCGACATCCGCTCCGAAGTGAGCGGCCCAGGGGCTGGCAAGTTGCCGCCGCCGCGGCCGCCCCCGCCACTGCCTGCGGACGCGGCGGCAAGGGTCCTGGCGGCGCGCTCTGGCTGCGAGTCGGCGCCGCCATCCAGCCAACCCATTCCGCCATCCATAGGCGCCAGGGCCGCAGCCTCCAAGGCTGCGGAACGGTGGCGCTCCCTGCCGCCGGCCCCACCGCCGCCGCCGCCAAAGCCTGCGGCGTCGCCTCTGCCCCAAGCACCACGCCAACCTCGCCGCCGCGGCCCCCCGACATCCGCTCCGAAGTGAGCGGCCCAGGGGCTGGCAAGGTGCCGCCGCCGCGGCCGCCCCCGCCACTGCCTGCGGACGCGGCGGCAAGGGTCCTGGCGGCGCGCTCTGGCTGCGAGTCGGCGCCGCCATCCAGCCTGCCCATTCCGCCATCCATAGGCGCCAGGGCCGCAGCCTCCAAGGCTGCGGAACGGCGGCGCTCCCTGCCGCCGGCCCCACCGCCGCCGCCGCCGGCGTCGCCTCTGCCCCCAAGCACCATGCCATCCTCGCCGCCGCGGCCCCCCGGCATCTGCTCCGAAGCAAGCGGCCCAGGGGCTGGCAAGGTGCCGCCGCCGCGGCCGCCCCACCGACGCCGCCTGCCGACCTCTCTTGATTTCTCCATTCACGCAGGCGGTCGATGACCTGGTAGGCAGCATGACGTTCTTGTTGAGGATGTAGGAGATATCCCAGGCATTCTGTGAGTTGCACATAGTCCAGGAATCCCCTACCAAGCGAGAATTTCGCTGTCGTTCGATCTCCAGAACAAGTTCGCCAAAAGCAGTTGTGGCGTGAATGTGACGGAATTTCTGGGGGCTGAATGGAGTCCAGGGGGCACCGTAGGTCTTCTCTATGAACTTCCATTCATTGGCGAACTGGCTGTCGTTGGCCGCAAACGGGATGCCGTTCCGTTGGATGAGGAGGAAAGGCGTGCCGTGGTACTTTTCCTGTGTGTCGACGTTACCCTGTAGCAGGAGGACCGGCCTCGCCCACTTCTGATATGTACGAATAACCGTTGATAGCTCCGAAGGCAGAGAAAGGCGGAAGTCATCCTTCCGCGACGCGGCGGTCTTGTGGTGTAGAATTTCCATGGCCAAGTACGTTCTGGATGACACAGCAGGGTCGTACGGCTCCTCCTGAAGGTTGTTGCCACGGCAGTTGTCGACCGTGCATCCCTTTTCCTTGCACTTCCGCGATCCAATCTTCATGAGGGTGCAGATGGATGACATGCGCAGGGGTGGTAGGAACAGCCCTGACAGGAACATCAGGAGGAGTTGGTGCATGAGCAGGATGGCGGTGCGCAGGGAAGCAGTCTGTAGGCCCTCGCGTTTATCCGCTTCCAGTGAGGAACTTGCACGGCTCTCGAGTGTTCTGTAGAAAGAGAACACCGTACGTTTGGAGGGCAAGGCTCCCAAAGGGATCCTAGCGTGATGGTGCAGAGGGGCGTCTCCACTGCCCCCGGCACCACTGTCTCCTCCTGTGCCCCTTGCACCGCCGTCGCCACTTCTGCTTCTGACACCAACGTCGCCGGGTCTCTCCCCAGCACCGTCGCCGTTCCCACGGCTTGTGCCGACGTTGTCGCGACCTTCACCACCACCACTTCTGCCGCCGTTGAGATGGCCGCCGCTGGCGTTCCTGATGTCTCTGCCGTCGCCGCCGCCACCGCGGACGTGCGCAGCATTTTCGGCGGCGGCGGCGGCTGTGTGTTGACGGAATAGAGGTCGTGGAGGCGACGCTGGCGGCGGAGTTACATCACGTTCGTCCTCCAGCGACTGCGAGCGATCCTCACTGGGTTCCATGGATTCCTCTTCGTCAGTTGATGCATCGCTGCTGTGATGCGAAGAAGCAGATGAAGAAGAAGATGACGTAGTGGCGTCCACGTCATCGCCGTTCTCTTCTGGAAGTCTGCCGACAGCTTTGGGACCTCCGATACGTCGGTAAAAGTACTTCGACTGTGTCTTCAGGCGGTGCAGCCAGCCGTCGAGCTTGCGCAAGTGGTCCATCTGCGCATGGAACATTTTTAAAAAGGTTAGTGGTAAAGTGATTGGTCATGATGGACAGGAGATAGAGCAAGGACAGGAAGAAGAAAGAACGTGTACGAATATGCGCGTGTGAGCATGAAAGTACGTTCCTCATGCGCAGAATCCTGTAACTCATGGGGATTATTAATTGGAACCGCAACGAACTGTGAACTAAAACAAATCCCGGCATTTAAGAATCGGTATTGTAAGCGTGATCTGTTGGCATTACATGCATACCTTCAGCGGGCATTCAGTCCCGTCCACTTCCTTTAGGTAGTCCACCGCCTTTAGGAGGCCACTAATCTCATTTTTGAAGTGGAGCTGGCTGCACCGTGTTGTCATGTAGTCCATGTAATCCGCCAGGAGGATCTGGGGGAGAGGATGCAGGCATGGCCGCAATGCATGTGTTTTAACCCCTTGAGGATCCCTTCAGAACGTGCATGGGACTCGCGGAATTTTTTAGGTGTGGCCCCTAATAAATTTGGAAACCCTGCGCATTACTTAATACATGCTTAGGATGCAGGTATGTGTAACGTTACCTAGGGTGAGGGAATCTCACGCCGACGCGTGGCACTGTAAGCTAGCTGCGGCCCCCGGCAGTGTTGCTATCTTAAATAAAAAGAATATTTACGGGCAAAAAAACCGGAAATTTTCTATTTCCCGGACCCCCAAGAAACCTGCGAGATTTCATTTATTTGACGCTGTGGAGAGCCGGAAATCTGCCCTGCCAACTATTTTCCAGACTACCAAAAAGGCCTGGAAATCTGCAGGCGCAGGGGAAAATCCTGCATCGTACACCTGTCTACCGCCAAAACACACTCGAATGCCGTGTCCCCAACTCCTGATTACCCTCCCATATGCATCCGCGACGCAAGGAAAGCGCGCTTCAGGCCTCTATGGACTTAGAATCACTGTCGTCGCTGTGGTAACAGTGGCCCTGCTGTCGAAACACGCAGAAATATTTCCACCCTGCCTCGGAGGTTTTTATTTCCTGGCACCTAGGAAGCCCCCCAAAATCTGCCCTGCCAAAGGTTTTTTGGCTACTGGCGACAGGCCGGAAACCTGCGGAATTCTATTTCCCCGTTTTGGAAGATAGCAACACTGGCCCCCGGTGCGTTGAATCCCTATGCGAAATTGACATACCTGGTTGCTGATGAGCCGGATCGACAGGTACTGCACTTGAACACCCAAGGTGTTGTACGAGAAGCCCAGCAGCTTGGACAGGACGTTCATGTAACTCCGTAGAGTCTTGTGGTTAAGGCCCCTCTTGCCGCCCTCGTTCAGGTTCATCGGTTTCAGGCACCACCGCTTGAACTTCTTGTGCTCCGAACGAAAAGGGCATGCCTTAGGAAGGTCCTTTCGTGTTTTGAATTGGAAAAGGAGGCCGAAGCGTGGCGTCCCTTTACTGAGGCCGTTGGGGTGACGCCAGTCCGTCCTTCTGGGAAGGTCAGAAGGGAACTTGTGCTTCACAGTGTAGTACATGTCTCTGCTGGATTGCAGGTCCTCGCCACCTTCTGCATTGTCCCCGCCCGCGGCATGTGTGCCTAGCGGAACAGTCCCGTACGCCCCCGTATCACGGCCTGCTGGTACCGAGCCGGTTGGAGTGCCGGCATCGGAACCTTGCATGTGGCCCGGCAGTGAAGTTCCAGACTTAGTATTGACGGTGTTGGCTAGTATGGTATGGCGGGCATGGGACCGAGGCCCTCCACGTGGCTGTGCGTGCTTGTAAGTATCAGGTATTGTATCAGATGTTAATGGAGGCTCCTTATGACCTAACTCTTTGAAGACTGGAACAAGAATTAGAAGGTCAGGATGGTGACGGAGGGCAGTGTAAATAGCTGCGCAACTGACTAACTTGACGTGAGTCGCCCGGCGCTTAAGAACCGTGAACTTCTTGAGTAGTGTAATTAGGATTGGATCCCTAACAACAAGCGCCTTCAAATCCTGTCGTTTTGATAACCACGTGTTGAGTAGGCTTGTGGGCAGGTGTACACCGTGGTTGGAAAGCTCAGCCGATACTTGCTGCTGTACTAGGAGGTTTGTGCTGCGACCCTCGTCGTTGTCGTCCCTTACTAGAAGGAATTTGTATAATGTTCCTTTAATGAGGACTGAGTACCACCAAGCGACCCATCTCGTAATCTGTGAGAGAGCAAGAGTGAACCGAAGAGGGCTTCGTTACCCTGCGGACTATACCTGAACACTGCCTAGTCACTTACCATGTGTAGGACGGATGATTTGGAAATTAGCCGTCTTACATCTCGAGGCTGTATAAGATAAGGGTAAGTATGAACCTTCTCTGGTGGGCGTCTGCAGCCCCTGCTCGTATAACACCGGGAGGTATGGCATGAAGCATTTTTGTCGGAATGTATGTGTGTTCTGATTATATAATATGGCATGGGTATGGTAAACTCATGAAGGAAAGGCAGCTTCGGACGTGACGGTCGTAAAGGTTCACGAGTGCGTGCTGATAGTGAGAATAAAATCGGTAGGATGCACAATACGCTCGCGCTTAACAAGGCATAAAATGTTTATGAAGGAATGCAAAAGGGCAGTGGTCGAAGTATGCGGGTGATAAACGTACCTTGCACTGGTCGATGCGCAATTACAGTGTGGATGGGTATTTAAGGAATTGTAGGCAGGAATCGGGGGAGATTTTTGCGTTCAGATAAAAAGAAACGATGGTAGTTAGGCAGTGGTTGCTTGTCGTGAAAGTACGGAATCCTGTCCTGTTGAAAGAAATGAACGCCCCAAGGCTCCCAGTAAAGTAGTACCAACAAAACGTACTGAAACGAGAAGGTCTGTTCCTTGAAATGATTACCTAGTAGCTTTCCTAACGGATTCGGTGAAATCGCTTGTGGACACAGTTGTTGTCGGCGTCAAGAGCAGAAAGATATCATGATATTATAATTTGGATCGTGAAGAAGGCTGATATGCCCCGAATGGCTGTCTGAAGTTGGCGCGCTTGAGTTGGTCTGAAGAACGTGGAGAAGTTTCCTGGAACGGAGCTGGTTACTGCGAGGAGCTTCTTCCTGTGCGTTATGGCGAATAGAGAAAGGAGCTTTGATGGAGATTTCAAGCGTGGGCGAAGCGGTGAGTTTGGCGCCGACAATGAAAGTAGATACAGGCGTTATGTGACAGGCAAGGCAGCGGTCCTTATGGAAATCGTGGAATTCTCATAACCTTTTCGGTAACGTTTTTTTAGGAGTTCACGCTAGCCTACAGGGTGGCATGTAGGTTGGCCTTTGTGGTGGCCTTTAGGGTTGCCTTCTCGATATCCTTTTCGTTAACATTTAGCCTAGGGGTTGCCTTTTAACGCTGCCATATTGAAACCGAGGGGAGTTTGTCGCGTCCGTTGCGCATCAGCCGCAGTGGATGTTTGTCATAAATCAAGTAGGTTGCGAAGCTTCAGAAGCGTGTGGGAGGCGGAGCGGTTGAAAGGTTTTAAGGCCGAATGTCGATTTTAGGAGCATGTCTCGTCGCAGTCGTCCGGTCTGGACGTATGTACACCTCGCGAAGGCGCAGGGAAGACCTAATCCTGGTACTTTGGATAGAAGTAATATGAGTTCCTTGTTTTGATCCTACAGGCCCCGTGTCATGAACAACACAGCGGAGGAACGGCTGTTTTCCGACATCGCCACAACCGCCACCACCACCACCGTCAACGCCAGCATCGACAACGCCAGCACCACCACCTCCGCCATCATGAACACCTGCGTGGGACTACGGAGCTACTGTGAACGAGGGTCCTTATCCCGCCCGGTGAGTGTGGGATCAGGGCTCTTGTCGTGCCCACCCCTTGGCCGTGGGTTTCCCCCAAGCTCCCCCAGTGCACTTAACCCCGTGTATGTGGGTCTCTAGAAGTCGGCTCGTCGCGCTTTCAGAATTGTTGGAAAGCTCTCTTCCATGCGGACGTGTAGGTATCGAGTTTGTTTGGCAATCTGTTCGTGCGCGTGCGCGTGCGCCAGCCACGTGCCCGCGCCCGTTGGCCGTGGGTTGTATCCTCAGCCCCCTCAGTGCACTTAACCCCGCGTATCTTTGTGCATAGGAGCCCGTTGGACACGCTTTAAATTGCGTTGGAACCCTCTTGTAAAGGCAGGAATTGTACTAAGAGATACGTCCGTTCTGCCGTACCCTTGGCCGTACAGGAGTCGCGGCGAACCTCCACCACCTGTGGCCCTGCCCACCCCCGGCCACCTCCATCGCCCCTCAGCCCCGCCACGTGCCGCCTTCAACCGCCACAATCAACCATTGCAGCGTATAGGTTCACATAAATAATTACAACGCGCAGTGAAGTCAGGTGTGCAAGCACGGCGTTGTGGACCCGCAGGCGTGTATGGACACGCAGGTATGAGAACGTGCAAGTATGCACTGCCCCTCCCCCTATTTATTATAAGTCCTCTAGTTGTAAATCCTACCAAATGCCGTACGTTCAGCATGCAGAATGTACTGCAGGCGTGCTGTATGGACACGCACGCAGCTATGAGAACGTGCAAGTATGCACTGCCCCTCCCCCTATTTATTATAAGTCCTCTAGTTGTAAATCCTACCAAATGCCGTACGTTCAGCATGCAGAATGTACTGCAGGCGTGCTGTATGGACACGCACGCAGCTATGAGAACGTGCAAGTATGCACCGCCCCTCCCCCTATTTATTATAAGTCCTCTAGTTGTAAATCCTGTGATTGCAAGTGCGTGTACCCTTCTGTACCCGGCATCTGCAGGGGTGCATGCCCCTGCCTATTCTCTGAACGCGACCCCCATCTCAGATGAAGCGGGTTGATGCATGATGTGCAATCGCAAAGATGCATGGCTAGTGCAGCATCACCTAGGTGCGACGGTGGTGGACCCTTGCATGCCCACAGCAGAAGCCTATGCACGTCAATCTGAAGGATTCTCCCATTCTTCCAATTCTTCGGTTTCCGTCCCTTACCCCTGTTAGATCCCTGTTGTTTGATGTCGAGGTTAATGTAGCTGTCCTGTCGCGCATTGATGTTGACCCCTAAGATATCCCCCATTGGAGTCGTGAATCGCAAATTATTCATGGGCATGACCAGGTAGACGTCGTTCCCCATGTCCTCATAATTCATATCTCTACTCAAGGGGACGTGATCCTCAGGACGCATGGTGGCAGCCCCCCCTCTCTTGCACTGGTGGGAGTTGGTGATAAACATGCATGCGGACCCTTGGACGTCAGGATTGGGAGAAGCTGGGCTGCAGTGGACGGGGCCGCTATAAAAGATGGGCATCATGAGGAGGGTGGCATTCTCAGCCCACTTGTTGTTGGCGGCGGACTGCTGGAGGCCAGCACAAGTCGCGAGGTGAGCTGCACGTTGTTGCCAGGCGGATTTTTTAGGCAGTGGAACTACTCTAAATTTATTGCAGAGTGCTGCACCCAGGACGGCCAGCGCCACAAAGGGCACGAGTAACCCTAGATCTGCGCCTCTCGGGTGGTTGTTGTACGGGTGAAGTACGTTGAAGCCGCGCCGTTGAATGTAGCCGTTTTGGATATCATCCAGCGTCCATCTGTGCCACAGTATAATAATAGGGGCATAAGGCAGGAGCACCGGCAATCAATAGCATGAGCATTAGCATGAGCACCATTATTAGCAGCCACAGCATCATGAGTAGCAGTAGTAGGAGCACCATCCATCATATATAAGCAGGAGGGAACAGGAGTAGTGAATGTTGATGATTTCTCTTTCACCCTCGTGGGGGCGCCGACGCAACTGCATTACGTTGCGTAGAAGGTGATGGGGTTCAAATCCCCAGAAGAGAGGCGCAGCTACTTGGGCTGGTGTAATTAAAACTATACTGATGAGCATTGGTGCACGCAGACAGAAATAATTCGGAGCCCCACTAATAATCCTAATACTATAACTACTACTACTATTACTACTACTCGTCACTATGGGCTGCTTGCCGCCGCGCATTAGAACTAACTAACAGGATGGAAGGTTTGAGCAGCAGATGTATGTATGTATACCTGCGATAGACGTCCCGATGGTGTCCTCTGGACGAGGGCGCGTGCTTCTTCGGCGGGCGACCTCGTTTCCTGCTGGGGTTGAGCCTTGGCGGTGTAGTTGTTGAATCATCCGAATCCCTTTCCTTATCATCCCAAGACGTAGAAGCGCCTTCTTGTTGTTGTCGTTCGGTGTTGATGCCGTCACCATCTTGCAGGTTCCGTTGCGAACATCGTTGGGGTGGTGTGGCAGGAACTTGATCGTTTTCCTGGGACATTCTTCGTTAGTTCTGCGTGGGCATATCAGCAGAAACGCGGAGCAATGAGCGGACGTATAAAGTGTGAGGAACGAACGAAGTACGTAGTAGTCATGAACAATACAATTGTGCAAGTAGTGCGCAATCAAGCCCCTGATAGATGAGCATCCAAAATAACAATAATAATTATTGTTTGCAATGCAAGCCTAAGCGAGGTAGGGGCTAGAACTTCTTGGCCTAGAACTGCTGTACGTATGTTGCTGCTGCGTACCTCTTGTTGTGTAGAACTCTATATTATATCTCTTGCGTGCGTGCGCGCGCCTATGGCTCCTGCCAGCAGCTCCGCTCCTCTGCCGAGTATGTATGTAATAATGAAGCGCGAGATGAAGTAGAACGAGAAGTACATACACAGGCTTGAAGTTTGAAGTTCGGCTGCGCAATGTAATAATAATAATAATAATAGTATTCTATCTTGAGTTTGGCGGCGGTGCCCCCCTTTCTACGTAGTTTAAATATTTTGCACTTGCAACAACTGTGTACTGCTGCTGTGTGTCTCGCGCGCGCGCGTTCGGTTGCTGCCGTGCGGCTCCCGTACTTGCATGGGCCCTGGGCTGCGTTTGGTTTGGCGCGCGTGCTTCTGCGTGGTTGTGCGATTTATGCTCGTGCATCTGTTCGTAGTGTTTATTGTATGTTTTTGTATTATTTTGAAGGTTGTGTTGTTTCCTGGTATTTTAACACTTCGGTATTGTTCCACGGTTTCTTGGGATTCCTATGTTGGCGCTGCGTGAGGTCCTTTGCTTGCTTGGATGGATGTGTTTATCTAAATGAGATTGTTCGTCCCATTAATTTTATTTCTGGGGGGCTGCTGCGTTGCGGCCCCGCCGGACATGTATGGTTGCCGACTGACTTTTGTTGGTTGGGTGCGGCGGCGTGGCTGCGCGGCGGGTGCGCGGTGCTTTGATTGATTGTTTGTATGTTGCATGGGCGCCTGGCCTGGCTACTTGGTGCTTGGGTGATGAGGGTTAGTGTTTTTGTTCGTTGGGGGCAGCAGGGGCGCTGCTGGATGGGGGCCGCAGACACACAGACACACACAGACACACACACACACACAGACAGAGTGCTTCTGTCTGCGCTGGGGGAGTTTTCGGCTCCCCCATCGCGCGCGAGTCCATGCCCGCCTGCTGGGACTGGGCATGGGCATATGGGCATGGGCATGCCAGCAGGCAGGGGAGTTTTAAGTGCGAATACAATGCGATTTTGCCTGTTGATTAGCATCGGCTTGGCCTGTGTGACAAAGCCATGGCGGTGTACAGCAGTAGTTGATGACTTGTGGAAGGTCTTGGGTTCGATCAGCATGTTTTTCATATCTATCTGTTGTACGTATGGGCCATCATCTATGACAGGTAGGTCATGGTGTGCGTCTGTGATATGCAGCATGATATGCCGTACGTTCCGCATGCAGAATGTACTGCAGAAAGACGTGTGTGTATGGACGCGTGAGGCTATCCGCCGTACGTTCAGCATGCAGAACGTACTGCAGGCGTGTATATGTATGTATGATGGACAGGGCAGGGGTTTAGGGGCGCCCCAGCCATGTATGTGCCTGCTGCCTGGCCGGGGGATTTTTTTGCGTGAACTATACGGCAATAATAATTGTGGCCCTTGCATGGCATCGCTCTGTTCCTTGGTTGGGGCTGCGTGTGCGTGTGAGGAACGGTGGTTGTGTCTCGTGATGCATGGTTGTAGTCCTAGGTCCTAGGTTCGAGCACCACGGGCGCATTGTTCCCTCTATTACATACCTCATCACGCACTCGCCTCATCAGTGTAAACTTTTGGCCACAACATACACTGCAGTGGCTTGCGTACTACTTGCACATGCACACGCGCGCGCAGAACGTACGAAAGGTATATACATATTTTGCTCTCTGCTCTATCTTTGCGTGGATGGGTGGAGAGGGTTTAGGGTTCTGCACTCCCTTCTGGTCCTCAGCGCGCCCTGCTGTTATTACTTGATCTGATGGGTTCGAAACGTGGGTTTATGGGACATGATCGAAACCCTAGACGATTTTCTTCATGTGATGCTATATATATATACCTGCTGCTCTTGCATGCTGCGTTTGTTCCATGCATGCTGTGTATGTGTCTCTGTATGTACATGCAATAATAAGGTTCGTTCATCATTCCTGGCTTGCTGTGTCTGGCTGGCCGTGACTGCTGCTTATTACTTGCTGTCTGTCTGGCTATATTCTAGCTTTTAGATAGAATGAACGAAAGGGTTTCCTGCTGTAATAATAACGAGGTCGTAATAATAATGGTGTGCGTGTGTGAGAGTATATATGTCGTAGTAAGACGAGTGCAAAAGTGTATGTATGTATTCCCTTAAGTAGTTACACGCACAGATATATATATACTGCAGCAGCAGATCCCTGCATGATCTGCCTGCCTACTACTACCACTGTGCCGTACAACAGCTGGCACATATAAACACATAAATACACGTGCTCACACACAAACAATATACACCACATCAGCTAGATAGCCGCGCACCAGCAGCAGCTGATGATATACATCATCATACAGCCTCGCTCTAATAATAATAAGAGACCGATACTTTATTTGGTCATCTAGCTATTCCCAAAACCTAATAACCTTCCATCCATCCATCGCTCATCAACAATCAATCCCTGCAAACAACGAAGCAGCTCTACTATAGCCAGCGCGTGTGCTCCTCTATCCATCCACAACTGATGCTCCATACACGCACGTGCACACGCCATAACCGCAGCCAGCCAGCCAGCCAGCCGGCCAGCCAGCCAGCCTAATAACCTCGCTATCTAACCATCTACACCACCATCTATCAGTGGTCGTTCGTTCGTTTAGTATTAATATTATTATTATTATTATTATACTCGCTTGTTCGAGATAGAGGCACAGAGAAACTATAGCTATACGCCATCCCTGACGGAGGAGGGCGGGCATGCACGCACGCATAAACTATCTATTGCAGCAGCAAGAACTAATGATCGACGGATAAAGGCACATACATGTTCGCGCATGTGTGTGTGTGAGCATGGCTGGAATCCTTTGGAGGACGGAGTGCGATCCCCCGATAAAATATATATCTATCTCTAGCTAGTCATGATCGACGAGTCAATGCATGAACCGTCGAAATATAAACTCTCAGGTGCGACGACCTTAACAACTAACTACTACCTTCCACAAACACACACAGAGGGCCAGTCTGTAATGGCCCATACCGACGTACTGCTGACTACTAAGCCGAACCCGGTGCTAGGAACCGTGCCCTGAATGTCGGGTGCATGAGCTCAATCAAGTGGGTGTCGATGTAGGCCGTGTCCGGGGACACGGAGATGTGGATGCGGGGCTGGATCTCGCCCGGGATCCCCACGTCACCCGCGTGCACAACGTTGCCGTGCACGAACACGATGTCGCCGGGACTCATCTTCAGCCTGATGAGAGGGTATAGAGGCAACGAACTCGCAAACAACCCACGCGCCTTGTAGGCCGCAGCATGCGCCTCCTCACTCTCGCCCTCAACCACCAGCTTGTCCTCATCTTCGTTCTCCGTCTCCAAGCCATCGTCGCCAGCCGCAGGTGCAGCTGCAGGAGCAGCTGTAGTAGGCGCTGGTGCAGCAGCAGCAGCAGCAGCAGCAGCAGCGCCGCTCCGAGAACCACCGGTGGTGTGCAGGGCGCCGCCCACCCGCCGTGACCTACGCAGGGCGGCGATGCCGCCATCCCGTGAACCACCGGCGGCGCCGCTGCTCTGCAAACCGCCGCCGGTGGCGACGCCATCCTTGATGATCCACCTGCGGCGGCGCCTCCACCTGCTGCTGATGAACCACCTGCGGCGGCGCCTCCACCTGCTGAACCGCCGGCGGCGCCGCTCTGCAAACCGCCGGCAGCGCCGCCAGCTGATGATGGCAATGGTGGATGTGGCGGAGCTGCTGCTGCAGCTGGGTTAACAAGGTCTTTCGACCCGCCTGGGCCCTGCTGCGTCCGACCGCGCAGCAGCCTGCTCACCCTTCTGGGAAACATGGGGGCCTGCTGGGACCACCACTCGTCTCCAGCGCTTCAGCAGAAGTGTCAGCTGCAGCGGCTCCGGTACCTGCGCCTGGCTGGTCTGGCGCTGGTGGCGGTGCCGCTGTAGCAACAACTGCAGCTGGGGCGCCGTTGAGTTGTGATGCTGCAGCCACTCCTGCTGGCTGCCCATCCCTGGCACTGCCGCCCTGCTGTGAGGCCCCGCGCACCTCCAAGTTGACGGTGCGGGAACTACAGCAGCAGCAGCAGCAGCAGCAGCAGCTGTAGTAGGCGCTGGTGCAGCAGCAGCAGCAGCAGCAGCAGCAGCAGCAGCAGCAGCAGCAGCAGCAGCAGCAGCAGCAGCAGCAGCAGCAGCAGCAGCACCACCACCACCACCACCACCACCACCACCACCACCACCACCACCACCACCACCACCACCACCACCACCACCACCACCACCTCCAGCAGCACCACCACCTCCAGCAGCATCAGCAGCAGCAACAGCAGCAGCCGCAGATGCAGCCGCAGCAGCAGCAGCAGCTGCCACAGCTGCCTTTCTGGCCTGTAGCTGCTGCTTTACATAGAAGTGGTAGGACCGAATGATATGGTGGCTGCTCGGAGCTATCCGAAGGGTCGTACCCTCCACCATGGAGCAAAGACCACGAACGGCTTGTCCTGGCCGGGGCCGTTGTCAGTATGCAGTGCCTGTGCACCAAGAGGCTTCCAGAGGCGCTGGTAGCGTTGCCAATTAGCAATGCCTGGTGGATTTTCATGCCTGCATAGGTCGGGCCGCCAGATGCTAAAACCTGCTGAGTGACAGTCGTAACGTGCTCTGCAACCGCACGGAGGTCGGCGGGGCTTCCTCTCTGATCTTGACCTGAAGCCGCAGGTCGTCGCCAGTGGTCATCGCGCATGTCCCAGAGTCCCGCACGACCGTACCGTCCTTCCGCGCCTGACCTCTGGAAGATAGGATCGGCATACTCCTCCACTTCAGCATCGGCGGCCTCGATGGCCTGGGGAGTCAGGAGCTGCAACAGCTCCTCATCTTGGAACACAGCAAATCCGAATTGCTGGAGCATGTCCGGGACCTGGGAAAGCGGCACGATGTAGAGGCTTGATGGGATCACTTGCAGGGCCACCTGCTGCTTCTTCTTCTTCCTCCTCTGCAACTGCTGCCCCTGCGCCTGCTGTCTGGCTGTGCCCACCACCTCCGCTGCCGCCTCCGCCTCCTGCTGGGCGTGATGTGCAATCAAGTTGAAATGATGCGGGCTCAACTCACAAACCATTCTTCAACTAACGAATAACAGAGACAATTATTATTATTATTATTATTATTATTATTATTATTATTATTATTATTATTATTATTATTATTATTATTATTATTAATTGGACCAGCAGGCATGAGAAGTACGTAGTAATGGCGCATATGACGACGTGCGTGCATGGAATCTATCCTACACAATTCATGAAGACCCGTACGTACCAATAATAGGCAGGCAGGATTGCAGCAGGTCCTGTATCTCATTGCTTACCATGGGGCCAGTGGCTGCACGTCGCCTCCGCTTTGGGCGGCGGTCCACGAAATCCTCCTCCGCCTCCTCCGCCTCCCCATCTCGTCCCCGCCCGCATCCCTGTCGTCTGCTGCACCGTCTGAGGCACTGCCGCCGTCCCTCTCCATATTGTCCGCCGGCCCGTCCTCCTTGATGAAGCCGGGTGCTGACGAGGGTCTGCTGCCGTTTGTAGCTGTAAAAGGCATCAGCTGCTGTCCTCGCCATCACGTCCTGATCGATGCATGAGAGGAACGAAAATAATTATTTGGTAATTGCTTGATCATTGGGGAAACGTAGCAAGCTAGTAGCATGCTCTATAATATTATTAGATTTTTAGAAGCCGAACACTGATGGATGGTGCATGCATTGTCATATAGAGGTTTTAGGATGGTTGGAGGACGGATGGAAGGGGTACATACGACGCAAGGGAAGGGTAAAAAGACGCGTGGTACCTTTGACTCACCGGCTGGGATTCCTGTTGCATCCGTTTTCGAATCATGGCGTCTGGCCCAGCAGCTGAGGATGGCCCAGCAGCTGCCTGGCCATTGGCATCTTCATCCTCCCCAGCCGCTCCGAAGTCAGGCTGCTGCATAAGGCGGGTGCAGCATCCTCGATGGGCAACTCAGTCCTGCCCACGTTCGGCAGCGCGTTGTTGCCCATGCGTGGCGGTTCCTGCATGGCGGGAGGAAAGAGGATGGACACATGTGTATGTGTGGAGAGCTTGAGGGAATCACAACCCAAGAAGGTAATGTAGAGAAAGAATGTCATGCCTAACACTTTCCTTGCAGGGGTTATAAGGTCAGCAGTATGTAGTGTATGTAAAGCTGATCAGAATTATTCCAAAAAAAATAAAGTGTGCACGCAAAACACATACAGCACCACCACCCACCACCGACCACCTCCACCACCACCACTCACATACAGCAGTAGTTATTACCCTTTTATTTGCGCTTTCCCCACACGATACTGACCTCTGCAACGGTGGGTTCCGGGTGTCCTTCAGTGGACTCAGGACAGATGGCTCATCATCCGACTCGTCCACCTGCTCGTCCAGCTTGTCCTGCTCCGCCGCCTCCTCATAATCATGTTCCTCCTGCTTCTTCTGCTCCTCCTGCTCCTCCTGCTCCTCCTGCTCCTCCTGCTCTTGCTCTTCCTCCTCATTGCTGCGTGCGGACCATGGATCCGTGTAACAAGATGCACCCCCGCCTGCGGCACCATGTGATGGGTTTATCGGCGCAAGCAACAAATTGGGTTGGCCATCGCGCGCTGCCCCTGGGAACGAAGGGGTAACTAACGATACCCCGGGCAGGCTGCGGCGCCTTCACCGTTCACATCCTCCCGATCACCTGCTGTAGTGGTACCGCCGGCGGCGCGGTGAGGAATGGGAATGCTGAGGCCTGCAGAGCCAGCGGCTGCACCACCAGCAGAGTTGCTGTCAAGGTGGTTGTTACTGGGGAGGCTGATTCCAGCAGCAGTGCTAGCGGCGGTAGGGCTGGGTGCTGCCGGTTGGGGTTGCCGAACCTGAAAGTTGATGCTGCTAGTGCAGTACTTGCCAACCCGCCGATGTTTGGTTGGCAGCAGTCGTAGCAGTCGTAGCCTCCTGCGTTGGCTTCTTTGTTCTGCTGTGTTTATTGGTGAGGAGATCCTGCACCCAGCAGGGGACACAGAGGACCAAAGGAACGCAGGGGTTTCATTGGAGGTGCACATATCAATCAGGATGCTCAGTGCTGTGAAACCTTTACACGGCGGTTTCCTGCTGGAACTCCTATCCTTATTAGTGAGCAGGATGGGGAAGAGAAAGGTCGTCCGTTGTCTAGATCGCGATACATGCCGTACCTACCCGAGACTTGGATAGGAGAGGACAAAGTGAAGTAGTACATATCCCAACCATGCGTTTGTTCCAACGTACCTCCCATAAGTAGTACCAGCAAGCTGAGGCCAGTGGAACCTTGAATAGCGGAATGTTAGGGTGACCGGTGAAGACATGCTGCCCTGTGAGGGCTCTGCAACAGTGTTCTCAGCCGGCTCCGCAGCGAGACCCAACTCAATGGCCTTGTTCACGTACTCTCCTTTAGGTACGTTTCTCCTTTGCAGCTCTTCCTGTGCCCATAGGATAGCCCCTCTTATCAGATAATAGGTAAAGGTCCTCGCCGAGTTGATGCCCAGCAGAGCCCTGAGAGTGATCGTCGTCTACGTACGATATGTGATGTTGCGGTATTAGTTCAGGGAATTCTTACATATATGAGTGAGAGGACGATATTCATCAGTCTTACCAGAGGGTCTTCCAAGTTCTGAAAGGAAATGTTCAAAATTTCTGTGTAGTTTCCGTTCTTGGTGCAAAACCGCGCCAGTTAGAGCAGCGTATTTCACTTCCTAATGGCAAATTCGAAATGAAGCAAAGGAGGAGGAAATACTGGACGTAGAGTTTGTTGTTGATCTGATTCTTTTTCCCGCGCAACGTGGAAATGTTTTCTACCAGCTGG
>BDSI01000590.1:0-22677 GCA_003117195.1 Eudorina sp. 2006-703-Eu-15
AGGTGTCGGGGGAATAAATTCGCAAGCAGCGGGAAGGCTGTGCGGCGGCCATATGGGGGTGCGCTTCGTCGCCTGCTGTTGCTGGGCCGTCACCACCCCCGCCACGGTTCCACAGCCTGGCGGGGGGCACAGACAGACCGTACTGCTTGCGAATTGACGCAGGCGGGGCCGCCATCATGTAAAGGTGTCGGGGAATTAATTCGCAAGCAGCGGGAAGGCTGTGCGGCGGCCATATGGGGGTGCGCTTCGTCGCCTGCCTGTTGCTGGGCCGTCACCCCCCCGCCAGGTTCCACAGCCTGGCGGGGGGCACAGACAGACCGTACTGCTTGCCAATTGACGCAGGCGGGGCCGCCATCATGTAAAGGTGTCGGGGGAATATTTTCAAGCAGCGGGAAGGCTGTGCGCGGCCATATGGGGTGCGCTTTGTCGCCTGTGTTGCTGGGCCGTCACCACCCCCTGCCATGGTTCCACAGCCTGGCGGGGGCACAGACAGACCTATACTGCTTGCGAAATTGACGCAGGCGGGCCGCCATCATGTAAAGGTGTCGGGGAATTAATTCGCAAGCAGCGGGAAGGCTGTGCGGCGGCCATATGGGCGTGCGCTTTCGGCGCTGCTGTGTTGGGCCGTCACCCCCCGCCACAGGGCCACGGGCGGGCACAGACAGAGACCGTACTGCTTGCGAATTGACGCAGGCGGGGCCGCCATCATGTAAAGGTGTCGGGGGAATTAATTCGCAAGCAGCGGGAAGGCTGTGAGGCGGCCATATGGGGGTGCGCTTCGTCGCCTGCTGTTGCTGGGCCGTCACCACCCCTGCCACGGTTCCACAGCCTGGCGGGGGGCACAGACAGACCGTACTGCTTGCGAATTGACGCAGCGGGCCCCCATCATGTAAAGGTGTCGGGGAATAAAATTCGCAAGCAGCCGGGAAGGCTGTGCGGGCGGCATATGGGGGTGCGCTTCGTCGCCCTGCTGTTGCTGGGCCGTCACCACCCCGCCACGGTTCCACAGCCTGGCGGGGGGGCACAGACAGACCGTACTGCTTGCGAATTGACGCAGGCGGGGCTGCCATCATGTAAAGGTGTCGGGGGAATTAATTCGCAAGCAGCGGGAAGGCTGTGCGCGGCCATATGGCGGTGCGCTTCGTCGCCTGCTGTTGCTGGGCGTCACCACCCCCGCCACGGTTCCACAGCCTGGCGGGGGGCACAGACAGACCGTACTGCTTGCAAATTGACGCAGGCGGGGCCCCCATCATGTAAAGGTGGGGGAATTAATTTGCAAGCGGCGGAAGGCTGTGCGGCGGCCATATGGGGTGCGCTTCGTCGCCTGCTGTTGCTGGGCCGTCACCACCCCGCCACGGTTCCACAGCCTGGGGGGGGCACAGACAGACCGTACTGCTTGCGAATGACGCAGGCGGGCCGCCCATCATGTAAAGGTGTCGGGGGAATTAATTCGCAAGCAGCGGGAAGGCTGTGCGGCGGCCATATGGGGGTGCGCTTCGTCGCCTGCTGTTGCTGGGCCGTCACCACCCCCGCCACGGTTCCACAGCCTGGCGGGGGGGCACAGACAGACCGTACTGCTTGCGAATTGACGCAGGCGGGCCGCCATCATGTAAAGGTGTCGGGGAATAATTCGCAAGCAGCGGGAAGGCTGTGCGGCGGCCATATGGGGGTGCGCTTCGTCGCCCTGCTGTTGCTGGCCGTCACCACCCCCGCCACGGTTCCACAGCCTGGCGGGGGGGCACAGACAGACCGTACTGCTTGCGATTGACGCAGGCGGGGCCGCCATCATGTAAAGGTGTCGGGGGAATTATTCGCAAGCAGCGGGAAGGCTGTGCGGCGGCCATATGGGGGTGCGCTTCGTCGCCTGCTGTTGCTGGGCCGTCACCACCCCCGCCACGGTTCCACAGCCTGGCGGGGGGCACAGACAGACCGTACTGCTTGCGAATTGACGCAGGCGGGGCCGCCATCATGTAAAGGTGTCGGGGGAATTAATTTGCAAGCAGCGGGAAGGCTGTGCGGCGGCCATATGGGGTGCGCTTCGTCGCCTGCTGTTGCTGGGCCGTCACCACCCCCGCCACGGTTCCACAGCCTGGCGGGGGGGCACAGACAGACCGTACTGCTTGCGAATTGACGCAGGCGGGGCCGCCATCATGTAAAGGTGTCGGGGGAATTAAATTCGCAAGCAGCGGGAAGGCTGTGCGGCGGCCATATGGGGGTGCGCTTCGTCGCCTGCTGTTGCTGGGCCGTCACCACCCCCCGCCACGGTTCCACAGCCTGGCGGGGGGCACAGACAGACCGTACTGCTTGCGAATGGACGCAGGCGGGGCCGCCATCATGTAAAGGTGTCGGGGGAATTAATTCGCAAGCAGCGGGGAAGGCTGTGCGGCGGCCATATGGGGGTGCGCTTCGTCGCCTGCTGTTGCTGGGCCGTCACCACCCCCTGCCACGGTTCCACAGCCTGGCGGGGGGGCACAGACAGACCGTACTGCTTGCGAATTGACGCAGGCGGGGCCGCCATCATGTAAAGGTGTCGGGGAATTATTTCGCAAGCAGCGGGAAGGCTGTGCGGCGGCCATATGGGGGTGCGCTTCGTCGCCTGCTGTTGCTGGGCCGTCACCACCCCTGCCACGGTTCCACAGCCTGGCGGGGGGGCACAGACAGACCGTACTGCTTGCGAATTGACGCAGGCGGGCGCCATCATGTAAAGGTGTCGGGGGAATTAATTCGCAAGCAGCGGGAAGGCTGTGCGGCGGCCATATGGGGGTGCGCTTCGTCGCCTGCTGTTGCTGGGCCGTCACCACCCCCGCCACGGTTCCACAGCCTGGCGGGGGGGCACAGACAGACCGTACTGCTTGCGAATTGACGCAGGCGGGGCCCCATCATGTAAAGGTGTCGGGGGAATAAATTCGCAAGCAGCGGGAAGGCTGTGCGGCGGCCATATGGGGGTGCGCTTCGTCGCCTGCTGTTGCTGGGCCGTCACCACCCCCCGCCACGGTTCCACAGCCTGGCGGGGGGCACAGACAGACCGTACTGCTTGCGAATTGACGCAGGCGGGGCTGCCATCATGTAAAGGTGTCGGGGAATTAATTCGCAAGCAGCGGAAGGCTGTGCGGCGGCCATATGGGGGGTGCGCTTCATCGCCTGCTGTTGCTGGGCGTCACCACCCCCGCCACGGTTCACAGCCTGGCGGGGGGGCACAGACAGACCGTACTGCTTGCCAATTGACGCAGGCGGGGCCCCATCATGTAAAGGTGTCGGGGAATTAATTCGCAAGCAGCGGGAAGGCTGTGCGCGGCCATATGGGGTGCGCTTCGTCGCCTGCTGTTGCTGGGCCGTCACCACCCCGCCACGGTTCCACAGCCTGGGCGGGGGCACAGACAGACCGTACTGCTTGCGAATGACGCAGGCGGGGCCGCCATCATGTAAAGGTGTCGGGGGAATTAATTCGCAAGCAGCGGGAAGGCTGTGCGGCGGCCATATGGGGTGCGGCTTCGTCGCCTGCTGTTGCTGGGCCCGTCACCACCCCCGCCACGGTTCCACAGCCTGGCGGGGGGCCACAGACAGACCGTACTGCTTGCGAATTGACGCAGGCGGGGCCGCCATCATGTAAAGGTGTCGGGGGAATTATTTCGCAAGCAGCGGGAAGGCTGTGCGGCGGCCATATGGGGTGCGCTTCGTCGCCTGCTGTTGCTGGGCCGTCACCACCCCCGCCACGGTTCCACAGCCTGGCGGGGGGCACAGACAGACCGTACTGCTTGCGAATTGACGCAGCGGGGGCCGCCACTCTGGGAACACGCGTCACTTTGGAAGTCTCTTATCCTCTTCGGGAGGTCTTTGGAAGGTCTTTGGATGCTGTTTGGGTGCTGTCAAAGCGCTTCAGCTGCACCCGAAGAGCAGCCAAAGAGCCCTCTTTGGAAAGCGCCCCAAAGCCGCAAGCAAAGAAGGTCACAAAGAGCCTCTTCAGTTTCGTCTTTGGTATGTAACAAAGATGGAGTTCTACGGGAAATGTCAGTTATCTTCCTGTAGGTAGTTCAATATATATAGATGTTTATGGACTGTATTGTAAGCATTGAAATGGAAGGGCTCAGTGAGCGTACGTAGAACAGGATCCCGTCAACATCTTTGACGCGACCCAAAGGTGTCCCAAAGAGGGTTCATACTTATCGAGCATATAAACTAGTACACGTGTGCCGTCTACACATGCATTATGGTCCGTGTAGGAACACCACTCTACTTATGAATGGGTTGCCCATCTAAGGATTCCGATGTGAGCCATTTGTCGAGACATGTAGACAATGTAAACAGTATCAAGCTTCAAATTTATTTTATGCCATGGAATAGGCTTGAGAATGCTGTTTGTCCATCTCGCCCATTGTCGTATTTGCCGCTGAGGCGAATACGACAATGGACAAGATGGCGAAACAGCATTGTTTTCTAAATGTTTTTGCATCAAGCTGCACAAAGAGGCATTGCCTAGAAGTTCGGAAAATGTCACAAGACTGCACAGAAGGAAGGTCCTCATTTGCCCGATGACACGGTTCATTTCGCGGACTTGGTTGTCCATGCCCATCCTCCTTGCAGCATCATCAAGGGCCATCAAGATGTTATGAATGCTATTTTATCTGTCGTATTGCATGAATGCCAGTCAGCTAGCTCCAAGTAAGGGGATGGGTGTTCCCGCCCAGTGCTCCCGCAGCAGACGATTCTCCCTTCTCCTGCAGGCCGTTTTCATGTATGTGTGTAAGGCGGGCGTGCAATGGTTCCCGCCTGGTTGACGCGGCTTGAGAAGTAGCATTCAGGTGAGGCAGATGTGGCTTCGGGTGCAGGAAGAGCAGGTGTGTGCCTGGGTGTGGAGGGGACCATGGGTAGGTTGCATTCATTACTTCACACAAGTTAAACAGGCGGGTGGGAGACCGCTCTACCAGCCGCTTCTAGCATGGGCTGAGCAGGCGGATACTTTGCACCTTCACCACACTGCACTTCTACAAGCGCCTTGTGTGGCCAGGCTGGTTCGCGACGTCTGGCAACGTGCAGTTTGCTGGTACCGTTCCCAATTTTGACTGCCCCCGCAGGACGTCTTTGTGTGTGTAAGGTGGGCGTGCAACTAGTGCAACGGGTTCCCGTTGGGCTAGCGTGGCTTGACAAAGTAGCATTCAGGTGAGGCAGACGTTGGTTCGGGTGCAGGAGGGGCAGGTGCCAGGGTGTGGAGGGAACGTGGTTGCGTTACTTCCTTCACAAATCGAACGGGCTGCAGGAAGGCACCCGACCCGCCACTTCTAGCATGGGCTGGGCAGGAGGATGCTTTGCACCACACTTCGGACATGCTAGGAACACTCAGGCAGGTTCATAAGCGGTGGTTCTCACCACCATGTGTTATACCGGGCAGGAAGAGCTGATGTCACAGTTGAGCAAAGTGGATGGGAGGGTTCTGAGGGCGGGGCGGGTGGGGCCATGTTAGTGCTAATGGTAGAGGTGGGGTGGCAGGCCAATGTCTGGCAAGAAATGACAGCTGTGGGGTGGGGAAGAGCAATGCATAGGCGGGGGTGAATATGGCTGCCTAGGGAGGGTGGGCTGGAGATGGTCGAATGTGAAGAAAGGGTGTTAGCAGCCGGAGAACACAGTCAAATGCTTACGGCAGGCACGGGCTGGGGAGGCCAATGCCTCACTGGCCAGGGTGCGGTGGGCTAGGAGACCAAACCATGCTCAAGGCAGGCATGGGCTGGGGAAGGGTGATGCGTGGCCAGGGCGTGTGCGGCGGGCAGGTAAGGCGGATGAATTAGATGAATGCGCAGGGCAGGCAAGGGCTGGGGACGTGGTAGGCCAATTCATCACTGGCCATGGCGCGGTGGACTGGAAGAACGAATTGTGCTCAGAGCAGGCACAGGTTTGGGAAGGGCGATGCGTGGCCAGGGCGTGTGCGGGCAGGCAAGGGCTGGGGAGGCCAATGCCTCACTGGCCAGGGTGAAGTGGGCTGGGGACCGAATCATGCTCAGAGTGAGCAGGCACGGGCTGGGGAAGGGTGATGCGTGGCCAGGGTGTGTGCGGGCAGGTAAGGCAGATAGATGAATGTGCAGGGCAGGCAAGGGCTGGGAAGGCCAATGCCTCACTGGCCAGGGTGAAGTGGGCTGGGAGACCGAATCATGCTCAGAGTGAGCAGGCACGGGTTGGGGAAGGGTGATGCGTGGCCAGGGTGTGTGCGGGCAGCCAAGGGCTGCTTGGGGGCATATGTCTCACTGGCCAGGGCGGGGTGGGCTGGGAGACAGAATCGTGCTCAGAGCAAGCAGGCACGGGCTGGGAAGGTGATGTATGGCCAGGGTGTGTGCGGGCAGTTAAGGCAGATAGATGAATGTGCAGGGCAGGCAAGGGCTGGGGAGGCCAATGCCTCACTGGCCAGTGTGAGGTGGGCTGGTAGACCAAATTGTGTGGAGCAGGCACGGGCTGGGGAAGGGCGATGCGTTGCCAGGCGTGTGCGGGCAGGCAAGGGCTGGGGAGGCCAATGCCTCACTGGCCAGGGTGAGGTGGGCTCGGAGACCAAATTGTGCGCAGAGCAGGCACGGGCTGGGGAAGGGCGATGCGTTGCCAGGGTGCATGCGGGCAGGCAAGGGCTGCTGGGGAGGCATATGTCTCAATGGCCAGGGCGCGGTGGGCTGGGAGACCGAATCATGCTCAGAGTGAGCAGGCACGGGCTGGGGAAGGGCGATGAGTGCCCACACAGGGTGTGTGCGGGCAGGCAAGGCTGCCAACAGATGATAGTGTACAGTGTCATCATTTGGTGACGCGGTACCTTATATAAGAACCTCAAAACGAGTGATGAATATGGTCATTCCTACGCTCGAACACAGGCTGTATGAGACTGCTGCTCTCCTCTGCTCCGTCCGCTGAATGGCTTGGCCTTGCCTGAGCGCCAAACCTGGAAGCAACTTTCCTTGGGCTTCATGTAACAATAACAAAACAATTGTTATTGTTACAAAATTGTTTGGAAGTGAGTTCTCTTACAAGAACGATAAGTGCTGGATGAGTTGGGATATCAAGTACGGAAGGTCATTCTTCTGCTGAATTGTTTGTGACTTGGTTATTTTGTTCCATTATCATATACTTTTGTTAACGTATAATAAATATTTATCAATGACTATGGGCCCACATTCAGGTTGCAGTATCCTTGACCGTCAACTCCTGCTAACATCATCGTTGACTTTAGGAAAGCAAGCACCAGGCAACATCTCTGCAGCCATTCTTCATGCTTTATCGCATATTTTGGTTAACACGTACAAAAGTGTCCATGGATGTCTGAATATTGCAGGTCTGCTGGTCGCCTTTAAGTTCACCTTCGGATGGACTGGAAACCCGGGCCACCCCAATACCTTCACAGCATATTCGGCGCCGCGCTTTATGCAATCCACGTTCTTTCGACCGGCAGGGTCCTGTATTAAGTCTGAAATAATTCATCTGCAAGGGTCTAAGTGTCAGGCGGCCCATAGCGCATCGATCCTGCCTCGCACCTAGCTATCATTATTGGGAGGATGGAAACCCGGGCCACCCAATACCTTCACAGCATATTCGGTGCCACGCTTTATGCAATCCACATTTTTCGACCGGCAGGGTCCTGTATTAAGTCTTATATAATTCATCTGCAAGGGTCTAAGTGTCAGGCGGCCCATAGCGCATCGATCCTGCCTCACACCTAGCTATCATTATTGGGAGGATGGAAACCCGGGCCAACCCAATACATTCACAGCATATATGGCGCCACGCTTTATGCAATCCACGTTCTTTCGACCGGCAGGGTCCTGTATTAAGTCTGAAATAATTCATCTGCAAGGGTCTAAGTGTCAGGCGGCCCATAGCGCATCGATCCTGCCTCGCACCTAGCTATCATTATTGGGAGGATGGAAACCCGGGCCACCCCAATACCTTCACAGCATATTCGGCGCCGCGCTTTATGCAATCCACATTTTTTCGACCGGCAGGGTCCTGTATTAAGTCTTAACTTAATTCATCTGCAAGGGTCTAAGTGTCAGGCGGCCCATAGCGCATCGATCCTGCCTCGCACCTAGCTATCATTATTGGGAGGATGGAAACCCGTGCCACCCCAATACCTTCACAGCATATTCGGCGCCACCTTTATGCAATCCATGTTTTTTCGACCGGCAGGGTCCTGTATTAAGTCTTAAATAATTCATCTGCAAGGTTCTAAGTGTCAGGCGGCATAGCGCATCGATCCTGCCTCGCACCTAGCTATCATTATTGGGAGGATGGAAACCCGGGCCACCCAATACCTTCACAGCATATTCGGCGCCGCGCTTTATGCAATCCACGTTCTTTCGACCGGCAGGGTCCTGTATTAAGTCTTAAATAATTCATCTGCAAGGGTCTAAGTGTCAGGCGGCCCATAGCGCATCGATCCTGCCTCGCACCTAGCTATCATTATTGGGAGGATGGAAACCCGGGCCACCCCAATACCTTCACAGCATATTCGGTGCCACGCTTTATGCAATCCACATTTTTCGACCGGCAGGGTCCTGTATTAAGTCTTAATAATTCATCTGCAAGGGTCTAAGTGTCAGGCGGCCCATAGCGCATCGATCCTGCACACCTAGCTATCATTATTGGGAGGATGGAAACCCGGGCCAACCCAATACATTCACAGCATATATGGCGCCACGCTTTATGCAATCCACGTTCTTTCGACCGGCAGGGTCCTGTATTAAGTCTTAAATAATTCATCTGCAAGGGTCTAAGTGTCAGGCGGCCCATAGCGCATCGATCCTGCCTCGCACCTAGCTATCATTATTGGGAGGATGGAAACCCGGGCCACCCCAATACCTTCACAGCATATTCGGCGCCGCGCTTTATGCAATCCACATTTTTTCGACCGGCAGGGTCCTGTATTAAGTCTTAAATATTCATCTGCAAGGGTCTAAGTGTCAGGCGGCCCATAGCGCATCGATCCTGCCTCGCACCTAGCTATCATTATTGGGAGGATGGAAACCCGGCCACCCCAATACCTTCACAGCATATTCGGCGCCGGCTTTATGCAATCCATGTTTTTTCGACCGGCAGGGTCCTGTATTAAGTCTTAAATAATTCATCTGCAAGGTTCTAAGTGTCAGGCGGCATAGCGCATCGATCCTGCCTCGCACCTAGCTATCATTATTGGGAGGATGGAAACCCGGGCCACCCAATACCTTCACAGCATATTCGGCGCGCGCTTTATGCAATCCACGTTCTTTCGACCGGCAGGGTCCTGTATTAAGTCTTAAATAATTCATCTGCAAGGGTCTAAGTGTCAGGCGCCCATAGCGCATCGATCCTGCCTCGCACCTAGCTATCATTATTGGGAGGATGGAAACCGGGCCACCCAATACCTTCACAGCATATTCGGCGCCGCGCTTTATGCAATCCACATTCTTTCGACCGGCAGGGTCCTGTATTAAGTCTTAAATAATTCATCTGCAAGGGTCTAAGTGTCAGGCGGCATAGCGCATCGATCCTGCCTCGCACCTAGCTATCATTATTGGGAGGATGGAAACCCGGGCCACCCAATACCTTCACAGCATATTTGGCGCCGCGCTTTATGCAATCCACGTTTTTCGACCGGCAGGGTCCTGTATTAAGTCTTAACTTATTCATCTGCAAGGGTCTAAGTGTCAGGCGGCCCATAGCGCATCGATCCTGCCTCGCACCTAGCTATCATTATTGGGAGGATGGAAACCTGGCCACCCCAATACCTTCACAGCATATTCGGCGCCGCGCTTTATGCAATCCACGTTTTTCGACCGCAGGTCCTGTATTAAGTCTTAAATAATTCATCTGCAAGGGTCTAAGTGTCAGGCGGCATAGCGCATCGATCCTGCCTCGCACCTAGCTATCATTATTGGGAGGATGGAAACCCGGGCCACCCCAATACCTTCACAGCATATTCGGCGCCGCGCTTTATGCAATCCACGTTCTTTCGACCGGCAGGGTCCTGTATTAAGTCTTAAATAATTCATCTGCAAGGGTCTAAGTGTCAGGCGGCCATAGCGCATCGATCCTGCCTCGCACCTAGCTATCATTATTGGGAGGATGGAAACCCGGGCCACCCCAATACCTTCACAGCATATTCGGCGCCGCGCTTTATGCAATCCACGTTCTTTCGACCGGCAGGGTCCTGTATTAAGTCTTAAATAATTCATCTGCAAGGGTCTAAGTGTCAGGCGCCCATAGCGCATCGATCCTGCCTCGCACTAGCTATCATTATTGGGAGGATGGAAACCGGGCCACCCCAATACCTTCACAGCATATTCGGCGCCGCGCTTTATGCAATCCACGTTTTTCGACCGGCACGGTCCTGTATTAAGTCTTAAATAATTCATCTGCAAGGGTCTAAGTGTCAGGCGGCCCATAGCGCATCGATCCTGCCTCGCACCTAGCTATCATTATTGGGAGGATGGAAACCCGGGCCACCCCAATACCTTCACAGCATATTCGGCGCCGCGCTTTATGCAATCCACGTTCTTTCGACCGGCAGGGTCCTGTATTAAGTCTTAAATAATTCATCTGCAAGGGTCTAAGTGTCAGGCGGCCCATAGCGCATCGATCCTGCCTCGCACCTAGCTATCATTATTGGAGGATGGAAACCCGGCCACCCAATACCTTCACAGCATATTCGGCGCCCGCTTTATGCAATCCACGTTTTTTCGACCGGCACGGTCCTGTATTAAGTCTTAAATAATTCATCTGCAAGGGTCTAAGTGTCAGGCGGCCCATAGCGCATCGATCCTGCCTCGCACCTAGCTATCATTATTGGAGGATGGAAACCCGGCCACCCCAATACCTTCACAGCATATTCGGCGCCACGCTTTATGCAATCCACGTTTTTCGACCGGCAGGGTCCTGTATTAAGTCTTAAATAATTCATCTGCAAGGGTCTAAGTGTCAGGCGGCCCATAGCGCATCGATCCTGCCTCGCACCTAGCTATCATTATTGGGAGGATGGAAACCCGGGCCACCCCAATACCTTCACAGCATATTCGGCGCCGCGCTTTATGCAATCCACGTTCTTTCGACCGGCAGGGTCCTGTATTAAGTCTTAAATAATTCATCTGCAAGGGTCTAAGTGTCAGGCGGCCCATAGCGCATCGATCCTGCCTCGCACCTAGCTATCATTATTGGGAGGATGGAAACCCGGGCCACCCCAATACCTTCACAGCATATTCGGCGCCGCGCTTTATGCAATCCACGTTTTTTCGACCGGCAGGTCCTGTATTAAGTCTTAAATAATTCATCTGCAAGGGTCTAAGTGTCAGGCGGCCATAGCGCATCGATCCTGCCTCGCACCTAGCTATCATTATTGGGAGGATGGAAACCCGGGCCACCCCAATACCTTCACAGCATATTCGGCGCCGCGCTTTATGCAATCCACGTTTTTTCGACGGCAGGTCCTGTATTAAGTCTTAAATAATTCATCTGCAAGGGTCTAAGTGTCAGGCGGCCCATAGCGCATCGATCCTGCCTCGCACCTAGCTATCATTATTGGGAGGATGGAAACCCGGGCCACCCCAATACCTTCACAGCATATTCGGCGCCGCGCTTTATGCAATCCACGTTTTTTCGACCGGCAGGGTCCTGTATTAAGTCTTAAATAATTCATCTGCAAGGGTCTAAGTGTCAGGCGGCCCATAGCGCATCGATCCTGCCTCGCACCTAGCTATCATTATTGGGGATGGAAACCCGGGCCACCCCAATACCTTCACAGCATATTCGGCGCCGCGCTTTATGCAATCCACGTTTTTTCGACCGGCAGGGTCCTGTATTAAGTCTTAAATAATTCATCTGCAAGGGTCTAAGTGTCAGGCGGCCCATAGCGCATCGATCCTGCCTCGCACCTAGCTATCATTATTGGGAGGATGGAAACCCGGGCCACCCCAATACCTTCACAGCATATTCGGCGCCGCGCTTTATGCAATCCACGTTTTTCGACCGGCAGGGTCCTGTATTAAGTCTTAAATAATTCATCTGCAAGGGTCTAAGTGTCAGGCGGCCCATAGCGCATCGATCCTGCCTCGCACCTAGCTATCATTATTGGGAGGATGGAAACCCGGGCCACCCCAATACCTTCACAGCATATTCGGCGCCGCGCTTTATGCAATCCACGTTTTTTCGACCGGCAGGTCCTGTATTAAGTCTTAAATAATTCATCTGCAAGGGTCTAAGTGTCAGGCGGCCCATAGCGCATCGATCCTGCCTCGCACCTAGCTATCATTATTGGGAGGATGGAAACCCGGGCCACCCCAATACCTTCACAGCATATTCGGCGCCGCGCTTTATGCAATCCACGTTCTTTCGACCGGCAGGGTCCTGTATTAAGTCTTAAATAATTCATCTGCAAGGGTCTAAGTGTCAGGCGGCCCATAGCGCATCGATCCTGCCTCGCACCTAGCTATCATTATTGGAGGATGGAAACCCGGGCCACCCCAATACCTTCACAGCATATTCGGCGCCGCGCTTTATGCAATCCACGTTTTTCGACCGGCAGGGTCCTGTATTAAGTCTTAAATAATTCATCTGCAAGGGTCTAAGTGTCAGGCGGCCCATAGCGCATCGATCCTGCCTCGCACCTAGCTATCATTATTGGGAGGATGGAAACCCGGGCCACCCCAATACCTTCACAGCATATTCGGCGCCGCGCTTTATGCAATCCACGTTTTTCGACCGGCAGGGTCCTGTATTAAGTCTTAAATAATTCATCTGCAAGGGTCTAAGTGTCAGGCGGCCCATAGCGCATCGATCCTGCCTCGCACCTAGCTATCATTATTGGGAGGATGGAAACCGGGCCACCCCAATACCTTCACAGCATATTCGGCGCCGCGCTTTATGCAATCCACGTTTTTCGACCGGCAGGGTCCTGTATTAAGTCTTAAATAATTCATCTGCAAGGGTCTAAGTGTCAGGCGGCCCATAGCGCATCGATCCTGCCTCGCACCTAGCTATCATTATTGGGAGGATGGAAACCCGGCCACCCCAATACCTTCACAGCATATTCGGCGCCGCGCTTTATGCAATCCACGTTTTTTCGACCGGCAGGTCCTGTATTAAGTCTTAAATAATTCATCTGCAAGGGTCTAAGTGTCAGGCGGCCCATAGCGCATCGATCCTGCCTCGCACCTAGCTATCATTATTGGGAGGATGGAAACCCGGGCCACCCCAATACCTTCACAGCATATTCGGCGCCGCGCTTTATGCAATCCACGTTTTTTCGACCGGCAGGTCCTGTATTAAGTCTTAAATAATTCATCTGCAAGGGTCTAAGTGTCAGGCGGCCCATAGCGCATCGATCCTGCCTCGCACCTAGCTATCATTATTGGGAGGATGGAAACCCGGCCACCCCAATACCTTCACAGCATATTCGGCGCCGCGCTTTATGCAATCCACGTTTTTTCGACCGGCAGGTCCTGTATTAAGTCTTAAATAATTCATCTGCAAGGGTCTAAGTGTCAGGCGGCCCATAGCGCATCGATCCTGCCTCGCACCTAGCTATCATTATTGGGAGGATGGAAACCCGGGCCACCCCAATACCTTCACAGCATATTCGGCGCCGCGCTTTATGCAATCCACGTTTTTTCGACCGGCAGGGTCCTGTATTAAGTCTTAAATAATTCATCTGCAAGGGTCTAAGTGTCAGGCGGCCCATAGCGCATCGATCCTGCCTCGCACCTAGCTATCATTATTGGGAGGATGGAAACCCGGGCCACCCCAATACCTTCACAGCATATTCGGCGCCGCGCTTTATGCAATCCACGTTTTTCGACCGGCAGGGTCCTGTATTAAGTCTTAAATAATTCATCTGCAAGGGTCTAAGTGTCAGGCGGCCCATAGCGCATCGATCCTGCCTCGCACCTAGCTATCATTATTGGAGGATGGAAACCCGGGCCACCCCAATACCTTCACAGCATATTCGGCGCCGGCTTTATGCAATCCACGTTTTTCGACCGGCAGGGTCCTGTATTAAGTCTTAAATAATTCATCTGCAAGGGTCTAAGTGTCAGGCGGCCCATAGCGCATCGATCCTGCCTCGCACCTAGCTATCATTATTGGGAGGATGGAAACCCGGGCCACCCCAATACCTTCACAGCATATTCGGCGCCGCGCTTTATGCAATCCACGTTTTTCGACCGGCAGGGTCCTGTATTAAGTCTTAAATAATTCATCTGCAAGGGTCTAAGTGTCAGGCGGCCCATAGCGCATCGATCCTGCCTCGCACCTAGCTATCATTATTGGGAGGATGGAAACCCGGGCCACCCAATACCTTCACAGCATATTCGGCGCCGCGCTTTATGCAATCCACGTTTTTCGACCGGCAGGGTCCTGTATTAAGTCTTAAATAATTCATCTGCAAGGGTCTAAGTGTCAGGCGGCCCATAGCGCATCGATCCTGCCTCGCACCTAGCTATCATTATTGGGAGGATGGAAACCCGGGCCACCCCAATACCTTCACAGCATATTCGGCGCCCGCTTTATGCAATCCACGTTTTTCGACCGGCAGGTCCTGTATTAAGTCTTAAATAATTCATCTGCAAGGGTCTAAGTGTCAGGCGGCCCATAGCGCATCGATCCTGCCTCGCACCTAGCTATCATTATTGGGAGGATGGAAACCCGGGCCACCCCAATACCTTCACAGCATATTCGGCGCCGCGCTTTATGCAATCCACGTTTTTCGACCGGCAGGGTCCTGTATTAAGTCTTAAATAATTCATCTGCAAGGGTCTAAGTGTCAGGCGGCCCATAGCGCATCGATCCTGCCTCGCACCTAGCTATCATTATTGGAGGATGGAAACCCGGGCCACCCCAATACCTTCACAGCATATTCGGCGCCGCGCTTTATGCAATCCACGTTTTTTCGACCGGCAGGGTCCTGTATTAAGTCTTAAATAATTCATCTGCAAGGGTCTAAGTGTCAGGCGGCCCATAGCGCATCGATCCTGCCTCGCACCTAGCTATCATTATTGGGAGGATGGAAACCCGGGCCACCCCAATACCTTCACAGCATATTCGGCGCCGCGCTTTATGCAATCCACGTTTTTCGACCGGCAGGTCCTGTATTAAGTCTTAAATAATTCATCTGCAAGGGTCTAAGTGTCAGGCGGCCCATAGCGCATCGATCCTGCCTCGCACCTAGCTATCATTATTGGAGGATGGAAACCCGGCCACCCCAATACCTTCACAGCATATTCGGCGCGCGCTTTATGCAATCCACGTTTTTTCGACCGGCAGGGTCCTGTATTAAGTCTTAAATAATTCATCTGCAAGGGTCTAAGTGTCAGGCGGCCCATAGCGCATCGATCCTGCCTCGCACCTAGCTATCATTATTGGGAGGATGGAAACCCGGGCCACCCCAATACCTTCACAGCATATTCGGCGCCGCGCTTTATGCAATCCACGTTTTTCGACCGGCAGGGTCCTGTATTAAGTCTTAAATAATTCATCTGCAAGGGTCTAAGTGTCAGGCGGCCCATAGCGCATCGATCCTGCCTCGCACCTAGCTATCATTATTGGAGGATGGAAACCCGGCCACCCCAATACCTTCACAGCATATTCGGCGCCGCGCTTTATGCAATCCACGTTTTTCGACCGGCAGGTCCTGTATTAAGTCTTAAATAATTCATCTGCAAGGGTCTAAGTGTCAGGCGGCCCATAGCGCATCGATCCTGCCTCGCACCTAGCTATCATTATTGGAGGATGGAAACCCGGGCCACCCCAATACCTTCACAGCATATTCGGCGCCGCGCTTTATGCAATCCACGTTTTTCGACCGGCAGGGTCCTGTATTAAGTCTTAAATAATTCATCTGCAAGGGTCTAAGTGTCAGGCGGCCCATAGCGCATCGATCCTGCCTCGCACCTAGCTATCATTATTGGGAGGATGGAAACCCGGGCCACCCCAATACCTTCACAGCATATTCGGCGCCGCGCTTTATGCAATCCACGTTTTTCGACCGGCAGGGTCCTGTATTAAGTCTTAATAATTCATCTGCAAGGGTCTAAGTGTCAGGCGGCCCATAGCGCATCGATCCTGCCTCGCACCTAGCTATCATTATTGGGAGGATGGAAACCCGGCCACCCCAATACCTTCACAGCATATTCGGCGCCGCGCTTTATGCAATCCACGTTTTTTCGACCGGCAGGTCCTGTATTAAGTCTTAAATAATTCATCTGCAAGGGTCTAAGTGTCAGGCGGCCCATAGCGCATCGATCCTGCCTCGCACCTAGCTATCATTATTGGGAGGATGGAAACCCGGGCCACCCCAATACCTTCACAGCATATTCGGCGCGCTTTATGCAATCCACGTTTTCGACCGGCAGGGTCCTGTATTAAGTCTTAAATAATTCATCTGCAAGGGTCTAAGTGTCAGGCGGCCCATAGCGCATCGATCCTGCCTCGCACCTAGCTATCATTATTGGGAGGATGGAAACCCGGGCCACCCCAATACCTTCACAGCATATTCGGCGCCGCGCTTTATGCAATCCACGTTTTTTCGACCGGCAGGTCCTGTATTAAGTCTTAAATAATTCATCTGCAAGGGTCTAAGTGTCAGGCGGCCCATAGCGCATCGATCCTGCCTCGCACCTAGCTATCATTATTGGGAGGATGGAAACCCGGGCCACCCCAATACCTTCACAGCATATTCGGCGCCGCGCTTTATGCAATCCACGTTTTTTCGACCGGCAGGGTCCTGTATTAAGTCTTAAATAATTCATCTGCAAGGGTCTAAGTGTCAGGCGGCCCATAGCGCATCGATCCTGCCTCGCACCTAGCTATCATTATTGGAGGATGGAAACCCGGGCCACCCCAATACCTTCACAGCATATTCGGCGCCGCGCTTTATGCAATCCACGTTTTTTCGACCGGCAGGGTCCTGTATTAAGTCTTAAATAATTCATCTGCAAGGGTCTAAGTGTCAGGCGGCCCATAGCGCATCGATCCTGCCTCGCACCTAGCTATCATTATTGGAGGATGGAAACCCGGGCCACCCCAATACCTTCACAGCATATTCGGCCGCGCTTTATGCAATCCACGTTTTTTCGACCGGCAGGGTCCTGTATTAAGTCTTAAATAATTCATCTGCAAGGGTCTAAGTGTCAGGCGGCCCATAGCGCATCGATCCTGCCTCGCACCTAGCTATCATTATTGGGAGGATGGAAACCCGGGCCACCCCAATACCTTCACAGCATATTCGGCGCCGCGCTTTATGCAATCCACGTTTTTTCGACCGGCAGGGTCCTGTATTAAGTCTTAAATAATTCATCTGCAAGGGTCTAAGTGTCAGGCGGCCCATAGCGCATCGATCCTGCCTCGCACCTAGCTATCATTATTGGGAGGATGGAAACCCGGGCCACCCCAATACCTTCACAGCATATTCGGCGCCGCGCTTTATGCAATCCACGTTTTTTCGACCGGCAGGGTCCTGTATTAAGTCTTAAATAATTCATCTGCAAGGGTCTAAGTGTCAGGCGGCCCATAGCGCATCGATCCTGCCTCGCACCTAGCTATCATTATTGGGAGGATGGAAACCCGGGCCACCCCAATACCTTCACAGCATATTCGGCGCCGCGCTTTATGCAATCCACGTTTTTTCGACCGGCAGGGTCCTGTATTAAGTCTTAAATAATTCATCTGCAAGGGTCTAAGTGTCAGGCGGCCCATAGCGCATCGATCCTGCCTCGCACCTAGCTATCATTATTGGGAGGATGGAAACCCGGGCCACCCCAATACCTTCACAGCATATTCGGCGCCCGCTTTATGCAATCCACGTTTTTTCGACCGGCAGGGTCCTGTATTAAGTCTTAAATAATTCATCTGCAAGGGTCTAAGTGTCAGGCGGCCCATAGCGCATCGATCCTGCCTCGCACCTAGCTATCATTATTGGGAGGATGGAAACCCGGGCCACCCCAATACCTTCAGCATATTCGGCGCCGCGCTTTATGCAATCCACGTTTTTTCGACCGGCAGGGTCCTGTATTAAGTCTTAAATAATTCATCTGCAAGGGTCTAAGTGTCAGGCGGCCCATAGCGCATCGATCCTGCCTCGCACCTAGCTATCATTATTGGGAGGATGGAAACCCGGGCCACCCCAATACCTTCACAGCATATTCGGCGCCGCGCTTTATGCAATCCACGTTTTTTCGACCGGCAGGTCCTGTATTAAGTCTTAAATAATTCATCTGCAAGGGTCTAAGTGTCAGGCGGCCCATAGCGCATCGATCCTGCCTCGCACCTAGCTATCATTATTGGGAGGATGGAAACCCGGGCCACCCCAATACCTTCACAGCATATTCGGCGCCGCGCTTTATGCAATCCACGTTTTTCGACCGGCAGGTCCTGTATTAAGTCTTAAATAATTCATCTGCAAGGGTCTAAGTGTCAGGCGGCCCATAGCGCATCGATCCTGCCTCGCACCTAGCTATCATTATTGGGAGGATGGAAACCCGGGCCACCCCAATACCTTCACAGCATATTCGGCGCCGCGCTTTATGCAATCCACGTTTTTTCGACCGGCAGGTCCTGTATTAAGTCTTAAATAATTCATCTGCAAGGGTCTAAGTGTCAGGCGGCCCATAGCGCATCGATCCTGCCTCGCACCTAGCTATCATTATTGGGAGGATGGAAACCCGGGCCACCCCAATACCTTCACAGCATATTCGGCGCCGCGCTTTATGCAATCCACGTTTTTCGACCGGCAGGGTCCTGTATTAAGTCTTAAATAATTCATCTGCAAGGGTCTAAGTGTCAGGCGGCCCATAGCGCATCGATCCTGCCTCGCACCTAGCTATCATTATTGGGAGGATGGAAACCCGGGCCACCCCAATACCTTCACAGCATATTCGGCGCCGCGCTTTATGCAATCCACGTTTTTTCGACCGGCAGGTCCTGTATTAAGTCTTAAATAATTCATCTGCAAGGGTCTAAGTGTCAGGCGGCCCATAGCGCATCGATCCTGCCTCGCACCTAGCTATCATTATTGGGAGGATGGAAACCCGGGCCACCCCAATACCTTCACAGCATATTCGGCGCCACGCTTTATGCAATCCACGTTTTTCGACCGGCAGTCCTGTATTAAGTCTTAAATAATTCATCTGCAAGGGTCTAAGTGTCAGGCGGCCCATAGCGCATCGATCCTGCCTCGCACCTAGCTATCATTATTGGGAGGATGGAAACCCGGGCCACCCCAATACCTTCACAGCATATTCGGCGCCGCGCTTTATGCAATCCACGTTTTTTCGACCGGCAGGTCCTGTATTAAGTCTTAAATAATTCATCTGCAAGGTCTAAGTGTCAGGCGGCCCATAGCGCATCGATCCTGCCTCGCACCTAGCTATCATTATTGGAGGATGGAAACCCGGGCCACCCCAATACCTTCACAGCATATTCGGCGCCGCGCTTTATGCAATCCACGTTTTTTCGACCGGCAGGGTCCTGTATTAAGTCTTAAATAATTCATCTGCAAGGGTCTAAGTGTCAGGCGCCCATAGCGCATCGATCCTGCCTCGCACCTAGCTATCATTATTGGGAGGATGGAAACCCGGCCACCCCAATACCTTCACAGCATATTCGGCGCCACGCTTTATGCAATCCACGTTTTTTCGACCGGCAGTCCTGTATTAAGTCTTAAATAATTCATCTGCAAGGGTCTAAGTGTCAGGCGGCCCATAGCGCATCGATCCTGCCTCGCACCTAGCTATCATTATTGGGAGGATGGAAACCCGGGCCACCCCAATACCTTCACAGCATATTCGGCGCCGCACTTTATGCAATCCACGTTTTTTCGACCGGCAGGGTCCTGTATTAAGTCTTAAATAATTCATCTGCAAGGGTCTAAGTGTCAGGCGGCCCATAGCGCATCGATCCTGCCGCACCTAGCTATCATTATTGGGAGGATGGAAACCCGGGCCACCCAATACCTTCACAGCATATTCGGCCGCCCTTTATGCAATCCACGTTTTTTTCGACCGCAGGTCCTGTATTAAGTCTTAAATAATTCATCTGCAAGGGTCTAAGTGTCAGGCGGCCCATAGCGCATCGATCCTGCCTCGCACCTAGCTATCATTATTGGGAGGATGGAAACCCGGGCCACCCCAATACCTTCACAGCATATTCGGCGCCGCGCTTTATGCAATCCACGTTTTTTCGACCGGCAGGGTCCTGTATTAAGTCTTAAATAATTCATCTGCAAGGGTCTAAGTGTCAGGCGGCCCATAGCGCATCGATCCTGCCTCGCACCTAGCTATCATTATTGGAGGATGGAAACCCGGGCCACCCCAATACCTTCACAGCATATTCGGCGCCGCTTTATGCAATCCACGTTTTTTCGACCGGCAGGGTCCTGTATTAAGTCTTAAATAATTCATCTGCAAGGGTCTAAGTGTCAGGCGGCCCATAGCGCATCGATCCTGCCTCGCACCTAGCTATCATTATTGGGAAGATGGAAACAAGTGCCACCCCAGTACGGTCTCTCGTGCCCCCCGCCAGGCTGTGGAACCGTGGCGGGGTGTGACGGCCCAGCAACAGCAGGCGACGAAGCGCACCCCCATATGGCGCCGCACAGCCTTCCCCTGCTTGCGAATTAATTCCCCCGACACCTTACATGATGCGGCCCCCGCCTGCGTCAATTCGCAAGCAGTACGGTCTCTCTGTGCCCCCCGCAGGCTGTGGAACCGTGGCGGGGGTGGTGACTGACAGCAGACAGCAGGCGACGAAGCGCACCCCATATGCCCCGCACAGCCTTCCCGCTGCTTGCGAATTAATTCCCCGACACCTTTACATGATGGCGGCCCCGCCTGCGTCAATTCGCAAGCAGTACGGTCTCTCTGTGCCCCCCCGCCAGGCTGTGGAACCGTGGCGGGGGTGGTGACGGCCCAGCAACAGCAGGCGACGAAGCGCACCCCCATATGGCCGCCGCACAGCCTTCCCGCTGCTTGCGAATTAATTCCCCGACACCTTTACATGATGGCGGCCCCGCCTGCGTCAATTCGCAAGCAGTACGGTCTCTCTGTGCCCCCCCGCCAGGTGTGGAACCGTGGCGGGGTGGTGACGGCCCAGCAACAGCAGGCGACGAAAGCGCACCCCCATATGGCCGCCGCACAGCTTCCCGCTGCTTGCGAATTAATTCCCCGACACCTTTACATGATGGCGGCCCCCCCTGCGTCAATTCGCAAGCAGTACGGTCTCTCTGTGCCCCCCCGCCAGGCTGTGGAACGTGGCGGGGGTTGACGGCCAGCAACAGCAGGCGACGAAGCGCACCCCCATATGGCCGCCGCACAGCCTTCCCGCTGCTTGCGAATTAATTCCCCGACACCTTTACATGATGGCGGCCCGCCTGCGTCAATTCGCAAGCAGTACGGTCTCTCTGTGCCCCCCGCCAGGCTGTGGAACCGTGGGGGGTGGTGACGGCCAGCAACAGCAGGCGACGAAGCGCACCCCCATATGGCCGCCGCACAGCCTTCCCGCTGCTTGCGAATTAATTCCCCCGACACCTTTACATGATGGCGGCCCCGCCTGCGTCAATTCGCAAGCAGTACGGTCTCTCTGTGCCCCCCCGCCAGGCTGTGGAACCGTGGCGGGGTGGTGACGGCCCAGCAACAGCAGGCGACGAAGCGCACCCCCATATGGCCGCCGCACAGCCTTCCCGCTGCTTGCGAATTAATTCCCCCGACACCTTTACATGATGGCGGCCCCGCCTGCGTCAATTCGCAAGCAGTACGGTCTCTCTGTGCCCCCCCGCCAGGCTGTGGAACCGTGGGGGGGTGACGGCCCAGCAACAGCAGGCGACGAAGCGCACCCCCATATGGCCGCCGCCACAGCCTTCCCGCTGCTTGCGAATTAATTCCCCGACACCTTTACATGATGCGCGCCCGCCTGCGTCAATTCGCAAGCAGTACGGTCTCTCTGTGCCCCCCGCCAGGCTGTGGAACCGTGGCGGGGGTGGTGACGGCCCAGCAACAGCAGGCGACGAAGCGCACCCCCATATGGCCGCCGCACAGCCTTCCCGCTGCTTGCGAATTTAATTCCCCCGACACCTTTACATGATGGCGGCCCCGCCTGCGTCAATTCGCAAGCAGTACGGTCTCTCTGTGCCCCCCCGCCAGGCTGGGAACCGTGGCGGGGGGGTGGGCCAGCAACAGCAGGCGACGAAGCGCACCCCCATATGGCCGCCGCACAGCCTTCCCGCTGCTTGCGAATTAATTCCCCCGACACCTTTACATGATGGCGGCCCCGCCTGCGTCAATTCGCAAGCAGTACGTCTCTCTGTGCCCCCCCGCCAGGCTGTGGAACCGTGGCGGGGGTGGTGACGGCCAGCAACAGCAGGGACGAAGCGCACCCCCATATGGCCGCCGCACAGCCTTCCCGCTGCTTGCGATTAATTCCCCGACACCTTTACATGATGGGCGGCCCGCCTGCGTCAATTCGCAAGCAGTACGGTCTCTCTGTGCCCCCCCGCCAGGCTGTGGAACCGTGGCGGGGGTGGTGACGGCCAGCAACAGCAGGCGACGAAGCGCACCCCCATATGGCCGCCGCACAGCCTTCCCGCTGCTTGCGAATTAATTCCCCCGACACCTTTACATGATGGCGCCCCGCCTGCGTCAATTCGCAAGCATTACGGTCTCTCTGTGCCCCCCCCGCCAGGCTGTGGAACCGTGGCGG
>BDSI01000591.1:0-22674 GCA_003117195.1 Eudorina sp. 2006-703-Eu-15
CCCCCTTTCGTTCTTGCTCCCTGCCCGTCTCCTTGGCCCTGCTTTCGCCGTTTGTTCGTCTTCCGTCCCTCCCCGCCTTTCCCCTCTGCCCCGGCCTCCGCCTGCCCCGCCTCCCCCTCTTCCTCCTTCCTCCGGTCCCCCCGCCCCCCGCTCGGCCCGCGTCCTCTCGTGTTCTTCCCTGCTCCTGTCTTCCGCGCGTCGGCCTGCTTTGCCCCCTCTCCTTTCCTCCCCGTCCCCTCGCCGCCTCCCGCGTCCCGCCCCGTTCCGCCCCGGCGCCCGTCCCGGCCGGCCGGTGGCGCCGCGCCGTGCCCCCCGCGCGGCCCGCCCCCCCCCCCGCCTCCCCCTCCGCGCTTTTTCCTGCCCCCTTCCCTCCGCTCTTGGCGCTGGCCTTCCCCGCGGCTGCTGGCCCCCCCTTGCCCTCCCCTGGCTCCTCGTTCCGGGCTTTCGCTTGTCCTCCTTCCCCTTCCCCGCCGCGCCGCGCCCGGTCTTGTTCTTTCTTGTCCCTCCCTCCCCGTGTCGGGCTTGGGTCCTTTGCGCGCCCTGCTGCTTCCTTGGCTGTGGTCGCCCTCTCTCCGGCTCCCTCTCCGGCCTCGCCCCCTCCTCCTCCGTCCCCCGTTCCCCCCTGGTCGGCCTCTCTCCTCCCCTCGCCCGTTCTCCCGCCCTTTGCCTGCCCCCTCGTCGGCCCGCGGCCCTCCGCTTCGTGCCGTTCTCCTGCTTCCCCGCCGGTCGGGCCCCGCCCGGCTGGCCTTTTCTCTCCTCCCTCCGCCCCTTCCCGCCGTCGGGTTGTGCGCCCGTCTTCGCTCTCGCCTTCCTCCGGTTCTCCGCGTCGTCGGTCCGCCTCCCCTCCCTCTCCCTGCTTTCCTGCGCCCTTCGCCGTTTCCCCGTCTCCGCCGTTTCTCCTTCGCCCTGCCTGGCTTCCTCTTTGCGCCCGCCTCTGCCTCCTGGCCGGCTCCCCCGGTCTCCCCCTTCTCGCTTTGCTGCCCTTGCGCCCTTGCTCCCCCCCTCCCGGCCTCCCGGTCCTCCCCCGCGCCTCCTCTGTGCCCCCCGGCGCCCCGGGCTTCCGCTCCCCTCCGCCGGTGCTCCCCTTGCTCTCGCTCCGCCCTCTGCGCGCTGCTGGCCGCCCCCTCCGCCTCCCTCTCTCTCGCTCTCTCTCTTCCTTCGCCTGCCGCTCCCCTGTCTCTCTTGCCCCGCGGCCTCTCTGCTTGTTCTCCCCGCTCTGCCCGGCGCCCCGCCCGCGCCTCCCCCCCCCGGCCCGCTGTCCCCCGTCTTCCGCCCCGTCCGCTCTCCCCGCTGGCTGTTCCCCCGTTCCGCTTCGGCCTGTGGCTTTCCGCCGGCCGCGCTTCCCTGCTCGCCGGTCCGCCCCGCCGTCCGCTTCCCCTCCTCCTGTCCCCCCTGTCCTCGCGCCTCCCTTGGTTCCTCCGCCTTCCCCTCGCCTCTCGGTCCCCGCTCGCTCCGCGTCTGTTGCCCTCTCGGCGTCCTCTCCGGCCTCCTGGCCCCCTCCCCCGTCTCCCCGCCTCTCTCGCCCGCTCTCTCTTCCTCGCCCCCGTTGGTCCCCTGCTTGGCCCCCTTTGCCCGCTTTCTCTCCCCCTCGGCGCCGGCCCTCCCCGCTTTCCCTCGCTGTCTCTCCCCCCTCCTGTGCCCTCTCTCTCTCTCTCTCCTCCCTCTCTCTCTCCTTCCCTGCTCCGTTGTTTTCCCTTCCTTGGTCTGCCGTCCGCTGTTTGCTTTCTTCCTCTCTCTGCCTCGGGTGGGTTCCCCTTCCTCTCCGTCCCCGTCCCCTCTCCTGCCGGTGCTCCCGTCCGTGCGCCTTTTTCCTTTTCCCCCCCGTGGTCCGCCCGTGCCGTCCGCTTCCTCCCCCTCGCCGGCCCCCCCCTCCCTCTCTCCTCCGTTGTCCGCTTGCGGTCCTCTCTGGCTCCCCCGCTCCGCCCCTCGCCCTCTTCCCTCGTCTCCTCCCGCTTTTTCCTCCTGTTCCCTTTTTCTCCTCTGTTCCCTGGCTCCGTCTGCCCCTCGGGTCTCCCCCCTCTCCGTGCCCCCCGTGCCCCCGTCCGGTCCGCGGGTCCCTCCCCCCTTTTTCCTCCTCTTTCCCCCTGGTCCCGGCCTCCCTCGCTTTGGCTCCCGTTTCGCCTCCCTTTCCTCCCCCCCGTGGCGCTGGCCCCTCCCGGGTGGTGGGCCCTCCGCCCCCGCCCCGCCCCCCGCTCCTCCCTCCCTCCTCCGTTCTCCGCTTGCGCTCCTCTCTGGCTCCCCCGCTCCGCCCCTCGCCTCTTCCCTCGTCTCCTCCCGCTTTTTCCTCCTGTTCCCTTTTTCTCCTCTGTTCCCTGGCTCCGTCTGCCCTCGGGTCTCCCCCCTCTCTCCCCCCGCCCCCCGGGCCTCCCGCCCGGGCCGGGTGGGTGGGCCCCCCTTCCTTCTCTCCTCCCCTCTCGCTCGCTCTGCTCCTCTCTGTGTCCTTTCTCTCTCCTCCTCTCGCCCTCTCCTTCCTTCTCTCTCCTTCGCTCTGCTTCCCCGTGTGTCCTTTCCCTTTCCTCCTCGCTCCCCCCTCCCTCCCTCTCCGTCTCTCCTTTTCCGTCGGCCCCGCCCTCCCGGGTTGCCGCCCCTTCCCTTTTTCCCCTTCCGCGCCTCCGTCCTTCTCGGTCTCCGTCCTTCTCTCTCTCCTTCTCTCTCTCTCTTCTCCTCCCTCCTCTTTCTCCCTTCCCTGGCTCTTCTCTCGGTTGGCCCGCCCTCGGGTTGCCGCCCCTTCCCTTTTTCCCCTTCCGCGCCTCCGTCCTTCTCGGTCTCCGTCCTTCTCTCTCTCTCCTTCTCCTCCCTCCTCTTTCTCCCCTTCCCTGGCTCTTCTCTCGGTTGGCCCCGCCCTCCCGGGTTGCCGCCCCTTCCCTTTTTCCCCTTCCGCGCCTCCGTCCTTCTCGGTCTCCGTCCTTCTCTCTCTCTCTCCTTCTCCTCCTCCTCTTTCTCCCTTCCCTGGCTCTTCTCTCGGTTGGCCCCGCCCTCCCGGGTTGCCGCCCCTTCCCTTTTTCCCCTTCCGCGCCTCCGTCCTTCTCGGTCTCCGTCCTTCTCTCTCTCTCTCCTTCTCCTCTTCCGTCTCTCTCCCTCTGCGTCTCTCTGTGTCCTTTCTCTCTCCCTCCCTCCCTCTCCTTCCTTCTCTTTCCCTCTCTCTGCTCCCCTCTGTGTCCTTTCTCTCTCCCCCTCTCTCCCCTTCTCTCCTCTCCGCGTCTCCCCTTCCTTCCCCCCTTGTCTCTTCTCCCTCCGGCTGCCCCTTCCGTCTTCCTTCTCTCCCTCTCCCCTCGCCCCTTCTTCCTTCTTCCTTTCTCCTTCTTGCTTTCCTCCTTCCTCCGTGCCTTCCTCCCCCTCCCTCCTCTCCTCCCCCTCCCTCCTTCCCTGCCCGCGTCGCCCTGGCCCGCGTTCTTCTGTGTCCTGGTCTCTCCTCCCCCGCCCCCCCCCCCTTCCCCCCCTTCGCCGCCCGGCCCCCCCCCCGCCGGGCGTGGTTCCCCCTTCCTTTCCTGTCGCCCTGGGCCCCCCGGCGCGGCGGGTGCTCTCCCGCCTGGGCGCTCCTCTCCCCCTCTTCGCCCCGCGCTGCCTCTCCGTGGCTCGTCGCCGCCCGGCCCCTCTCCCCTTCCCCTCCTCCGTTGCCCCCCCGTCGTCTGCCGCGGCTTTCCCCCCCTGCCGCGTGGCCTTCTCCTGCTTGGCGCCCGTTTTGGCCCTGTGGCCCTGCCGGGGGCCCCCCGGCTCTGCTCCCGCCTCCGCCCCGGCGGCTGTCTCCTTCGTCGGGTGCCCTCCTTGGCCCGTGCCTCCGCCCCTCGCCCGTCTTCTGCCTTCGCGGCGTTCCGTCCTTCGCCTCCCGCTGTTCGCTTCGCCCCCTTGTCTTTTCCGCCCCGGGCCTTCCCCTTCTCTGCCTCGGCGGTTCCTCTCGTCCTGCGCCGCCTTCCTCTGGCGGCCTCGGTCCCCCGTCGGGTCCCCTCCCCTGTCTCCCGCCGGTCTCCCCCCCGCTCCCGTTCCCTCTCGTGGGCCCCCTCCCCGCTTGGTGCCTGCTGCTTCCCCCTGCTCGGCCGCGCCGCCCTCGCCGGCTCCCCCGCCCCGTCGCTCTGCCCGCTTGGCTGCCCCCGCCCGTTTTCTCCCTGTGGTCCCTTTTCTGCCCCCTCTCGCTTCCCTCCCGCCCGGCTCCCGGCTCGCTCGGCCCTGCTTTCCCCGTTTGTCTTCGTCCTGCCCCTCCCCTCCCCTGCGCTTTTCCCCTTTTGTTCTCCCCGCGCTTTCTGTTCTCAGTTGCGCTCCTCTTCGGCCCCCTGCGTTCTCTTTTCCCCGCTGTGGCCGCCCCCGCCCCCCCCCCCCCTGCCACTGTCTTCCCCTGGCTCGGCGTGCCTCAGCCCCCTTGCCCTCGCCGCCGGGCCCGCGTCCCGCCTCCCCCTCCTGGCCTCCGTCCCCCACGTTCCCCGTCGTGGTCTTTCCCCGTCGCCGCCGCTCCCCTTCTTCTCCCCGCTCTTCCGTTCTTTGCCCCCCGTCGCCTCGCGTCCGCTCCCCCGGGTCTTCTTTCCCCGCTGTTTCTTCCCCGCCCGTTCCCAAATGCTGTGGTTTCGCATCGCTCGTCGCTCGGGCCCGTGGGCCTCTCGTTCACTCCTTCCTGCGCGTCCCTCCTTCGCTGCCGCGGCCTTTGGCTCCCTTCGCGCAGTCCTCGTTCCTTTCCGCGCCGTTTCCCCGCGCTTGTTGCCTTTCTTCCCTTTGCCCTTCCGCGCCCTGGGCCGCCCTCCCCTTGTGTCCCCCTCCTTTGGGCCCTCCCCTGCTTTGTTTTCCTTCCCCGTCGGCTTCCCCTTGTCCGTCCCCGTTCTGCGTTGGCTGTTCGTCGCCTCGGGCCCGCCGCCGCTTCTCCCGCCGTCCCCCCGGCCCCGCCGCCGTCCGCCCCGCCGTTTCCCGCTGGGTCGCCCCCCGCCGTCCCCGCGCTTCCCCGCTGCCGCCCCCTCGGCCCCGCCTCCGCGCCCCTCCTTTTCCCGCCGTTCCGGCTCCCTTTTGCCGCCTTCCCTTCTCTCCCTTGTTCTCTCGCCTCGCGGCTGTTCCCCTTGGCGCCCTGCTGCGGTTCTGCGTCCGCCTTGGCCCGCTCGGCCCTGCTCCCCCCGCTTTTCCCGGCCCGTCCCCGGCGCGCCGGCCCCCGCGCGCCCTGCGGTGCTTTCCCCCCTCTGCGCCCTCTCTCCGCTGCTTCGCTTCCCGGGCCTTCGGGTTGTTCCCCGCCCCGCGCCCTCTTCCCCGGGCCGCTGCCGCTGTCTCCGGGCTCGCTTGCGTTCCCGCCCGCCGCCTTGTCCCCGTCGGGCCTCTTCCCCCTTTTCCCTTTCGCTGGGCCGCGCGCTCGCGCTCTTCCCCCCGGCTTCCCCCCTCTCTTCGGCTCGCCTCCCCCTGTCCCCTTGCTGTTCCCCTGGCCCCTTTCTCCCCTTCCGTCTTCCCGTTCTCCTTTGCCTCTTTGCTCCTCCCCCCCGCTCTGCCCTCGCTGCCGCTTCCCCCGGCTCCCGCCCGCGGCTTCGTCTCGCCCCCCCGCCCTCCTCCTCCTGGCCGCGTCGCCCTTGCCTCCCTGGCCGCGTCTCGGTCGCGCGCTTCCGCGCCCTCCCTTTTCGGGGCTCCTTGCTTCGGCCGGTGCGTTGTTCCCCCCTCCTTCGGCGGCTTTCGCCTTCCCTGCCCCCCGTCACTGCTGTTTCTCTCCTCCCCCCCCTTTGTGGGCTCTCGGTTCGCGCGCCGTTTGGCCCCTTCCCTCGCCTCTCGTTCCTCCCGCCTCGCCCGTTCTGCTTCCCCCCCCTGGCCCCCTTGGCGCTCCCCTTGCCTGCGCCGGTTCCCTTCCGCCCCCGCCCCGTCTTCCCTCTTTCCCGTTTGCGCCTCGGTGCCGGCTGTTTCCTCCCCCGCCCTCTCCTCCTTCGCTTTCCCCCGCTCCCCCTGCTCCCGCTCCCGCTCTCCTGGGGCCCCTTCGGCGGGCCCCGCTCCTCGCTGGTTCGCTTCGTCTTTCGCCCCTCTCCCCCCGTCTGCCCCGCGCTTTGCCCGTCCGCCCCTCTCCGCGCCTCCCCCCGCGTTTCCTCTGGCTTCCCCCTGCTCCGGCCTCGTTCCCCCTCTTCGGGTCCCCCCGGTTCTGCTCGCCCTCCCCCCTTTCGCCGCCGCCCCTGGTCGGTCGCTGGTGCCGGCCCCGGCCCTCCCCCCCGTCCGGTTCCTTGCGCTTCCGGGTTTTCCCCCCGCCCCCTCGCCTCCCTGTTCGCCTCCTTGGTCCGTGTTTCCCGCCGGGCCGCTTCCCGCTTTTCTGCCCGCGTCTTTCGGCTGCCGCTCCCGCCGGCCCCCGCCCCCTTTCCGCCTTGGTCCCCCTCGGCGGCCTCGGCCGGCTTCCCTGGGTGGCTCCGCCTTTTCTCCCGCCCCGTCCCCCCCCTCTGCCCCGCCCCCCGCCCCTTCCCTGGGCCGTTCGGCCCCCTTCCGCCTGGCGCCCCCCCCCGCGCTCCTCGCTTCCCTCTCCCCCCTTTCCCGCCCTTTTCCCTCTCTTTTCCCCGTTCTTTCCTCTTTCCCTCCCGGTCCTTGTTCGCTCTCGTCTCTCCGCCGTCTTTCGCCTTCGCCGGGCTTTCCCTCCCCTTCGGGCTGCCTTCCCCCCCCCCCGCCTCGTGCCCGCCCCTCGTGCGCGGCCTCGGCCGGCCCCGCCGGGTTCTCCCCCTCTCTGCCGCGGCCTTCGCTCCGCCTTGCGCTCCGCCCGTCCCTGCGGGCGCTTCTCTCGCCTCCCCTTCTCCCCCGGGCGCTTTTCCCGTTGGGCTCTTCCCGGTTCGCCTCGCCGTTCCTCGGGGCCTCCTTGTTCGTTTCTTTTCCCCCGCTTCCTGCTCTGCTTCCGTTCCGCGGTCCTCTTGCCTGCGCTCCGGTCGCGGCCCTCCTTGGGTTGTCCCTGCCCCGTCCGCTCCTCCTGCTTTGTGCCCCCCGCCGTCCCCGCCGCCCTCTCCTCCCGCCTCTCGCCCCCCGTTGCCTCCCCCGTCGCGGCCCGCTTCCCGGTCCCTGGTTTGCCCTCTGCCCTTCCGCCCCCCGGTTTCCTTCTTCCTCGGCCCCCCGCGCCGGCCGCTCCCTCCCGCCCCCTCCTTTCTTCTTCTCCTCCCTCTGCGTCTCTCTGCGTCTTCCCCCGCCGCTGCGGCCGCCCTGCTCTTGGCCGCCGCCTCGCGCGCCCTTTGCGTTCCCCGCTTCGCTGCTTCCCGTCTTTCTGCCCTTCCCCCTCCGTCTCGCCTTTCGGCTGCGTTCTTCCTCGCTCTGCGCGCCCCGCTCTCCGTTGTTGCGCGTTGTCTTGGTTGGTGCGCGTCAGCTCTCCGCTGCGCCCTCGCCTTTCCTTTCGGTTCGGTTTGGTGTTGGTTGGTTCGTCTCCGCGCCCGCACGCCCCTCCTCCCCTGGGCCTCCTCCTTACTTCCTCACTTCCTCTGCGGTCCCCGCGCGCGGCGCCTGCGCCCTGCCCCCGCCTTCCGCCACTGTCCCTCTCCCCCTCTGGCCTCTATCCCTCCCTCCCGCTGGCCCCCCTGGCTCGTTCCCGGTGTGTGGCTTTGCTTCGCTTCCCTGCTCCTTCCGCCGGTTCCCCTCCGGCCCCCCTTGTTCCGCCTTCTCCTTCCTCTCGGTGGGCGGGTTTCCTGCCCTTCTCCCTCCCGCCCGGTTGCCCCCGTCCACGCTCCCTCCGCCCCCTTCCCCCGCCCCCCCCTCGGTCGGCGCGCCGGGCGGTGTGTCCCCCGGGCCGGGCCGTCCTCCCCGCGCGCTGCTGCCTCGCGCTTCCTCGGCCTTCCTCGTTGCACGCCTCTCTTGCCCTCATCTCTCCCCCTCCCGCCGCGGTTTCCCCGCTTCCCCGGGCCTCTCGCCCCGGCTCGGCTCGTTGGTCGCGTCCGTGTCAGCGCGCAGTAGCGGCCCCGACCCTCTCCGGGCCTCCCGCCGCTGTTCTAGCCTCCTCCTTCCCTTGGCTCCCCGCCCCTCGTCCCTCTCCGCCGTCTGCGCCCCGCCGGTGCGCTGCTGCCTCTTTCGCCGGCTGCGGTCTCGTTCGTTCCCGGCCTCCCCCTGCCCCGGCCCCCCCCCCCTCCGCCGGCCCTGCCCCCCCCCCCCGCCTCCCGCCGAGCTGCTCCCTCTGTCCATCCTTCCCGTGTCTGGCCCTGGTCCGTTTCCCCGTGTTGCGTCCCCTTCCGCCGCCGGCTCCACCGCCTGGTGGTGCCCTTCCGTCCCTTCCTTTCAGTTTCCGCCTTGCGCCCCTCCTCCCCCCGCCCCCCCCCCTTTGCTTTCTCCTCCGGTGCTGGCCGCGTCCTCCCCCGCCCTCTGCCCCTCCCTCGTCGGCCTCGTTTCTGGTTGCGCCTCCGCCGGTCTCTCCTCGTCTTCGCGCCCCCCCCTTTCGTTCTTGCTCCATGCCCGTTCCTTGGCCCCTGCTTTCGCCGTTGTTCGTCTTCCGTCCTCCCCGCCTTTCCCCTCTGCCCCGCGGCCTCGCCTGCCGCCCGCCTCCCCCTCTTCCTCCTTCCTCCGGTCCCCCGCCCCCCCGCTCGGCCCGCGTCCTCTCGTGTTCTTCCCATGCTCCTGTCTTCCGCGCGTCGGCCTGCTTTGCCCCTGCTCCTTTCCTCCCCGTCCCCTCGCCGCCTCCGAGTCCCGACCCGTTCCGCCCCGGCGCCCGTCCCCGGCCGGCCGGTGGCGCCGCGCCGTGCCCCCCCGCGGCGGCCCGCCCCCCCCCCCCGCCTCCCCCTCCGCGCTTTTTCCCTGCCCCCCTTCCCTCTCCGCTCTTGGCGCTGGCCTTCCCGCGGCTGCTGGCCCCCGCCTTGCCCTCCCTGGCTCCTCGTTCCGGGCTTTCGCTTGTCCTCCTTCCCCTTCCCCGCACGCGCCGCGCCCGGTCTTGTTCTTTCTTGTCCCTCCCTCCCCGTGTCGGGCTTGGGTCTTTGCGCGCCTGCTGCCTTCCTTGGCTGTGGTCGCCCTCTCTCCGGCTCCCTCTCCGGCCTCGCCCCCTCCTCCTCCGTCCCCCGTTCCCCCCCTGGTCGGCCTCTCTCCTCCCTCGCCCGTTGATCGGGCCGCCTTTGCCTGCCCCCTCGTCGGCCCGCGCCCTCCGCTTCGTGCCGTTCTCCTGCTTCCCCGCCGGTCGGGCCAGCCCGGCTGGCCTTTTCTCTCCTCCCTCCGCCCCTTCCCGCCGTCGGGTTGTGCGCCCGTCTTCGCTCTCGCCTCCTCCGGTTCTCCGCGTCGTCGGTCCCCTCCCCTCCCCTCTCACTGCTTTCCTGCGCCTTCGCCGTTTCCCCGTCTCACGCCGTTTCTCCTTCGCCCTGCCTGGCTTCCTCTTTGCGCCCCGCATCTGCCTACTGGCCGGCTCCCCCGGTCTCTCCCTTCTCGCTTTGCTGCCCTTTGCGCCCTTGCTCCCCCCCCCCGGCTCCCCGGTCCTCCCCGCCCTCCTCTGTGCCCCCCCGGCGCCCGGGCTTCGCCCCTCCGCCGGTGCTCCCTTGCTCTCCTCATCTGCCGCATGCTGGCCCCCCTCCCGCCCCCTCTCTCGCTCTCTCTCCCGCCCCCCCTGTCTCTCTTGCCCCGCGGCCTCTCTGCTTGTTCTCCCCGCTCTGCCCCGGCGCCCCGCCCGCGCCTCCCCCCCCCCGGCCCGCTGTCCCCCCGTCTTCCGCCCCGTCCCGCTCTCCCCGCTGGCTGTTCCCCCGTTCCGCTTCGGCCTGTGGCTTTCCGCCGGCCGCGCTTCCCTGCTCGCCGGTCCGCCCCGCCGTCCGCTCCCCTCCTCCTGTCCCCTAGCTTGCAGCCCCCTGGCCTATACGCCGGTTCCGCGCTGGGCGCCCCCCTCCGCTCGGCCTCTGCCCGCGCTCCCTTGGTCGCTTCCTTCTCCTGCCTCTCTCTCTCTCTCTCTCTGTCCGGGCGTGTTCTGCCCTCCTCTCTCCGCGCTTCTCTCTCTCCTGGTCGCCCCTTCTGCTTTGCTCTGCCTCCCTGTGCGCCTTTGTGTGCCCTCGGCTTGCTCTTTCGTCCCTGGTCTGCCTTTCTTGTGTGTCTCCCGGGCTCCCCGGGCCTCCCCTCTCTCCGGTCGCTCCCTGGTTGCTCCTGCCCGTCGTCCTCTGCTTGTCTCCCCGCTTCCGCCCTGCCTGTCTCCGTCCCCGCTTCTCCTGTGCCCCTGCGCCTGGCTCCTTCCCTCCGTTCGTTTCTTTGCTGGTCCCTCCTCCTCGGCTCCCCGTCGTCCTTCTCGCGCTCCTCCGTGCGCCCCCCCCGCCTTCTGGCCGGGTCGTCTTTCTTCGCTCCCCGGCCCGCCGGGCTTTGCCCGCCCTGCGGTGCCTCCTGCTCCCTTCCCGCCTCGTCTGGCCTCGTGCCGCCGCTGTTTCCTTCCCCTTTCTGCCCTCTCCCCTTTCGCTGGTCGGCTCGCGGCCTCCCCTGGTGGTCCCGGGTGCCGGCGGCTTCGGGTTCGCTTCCGGCGCGGGCGCCTGCGCGCTGGCTCCCCCTCCCCGGCCGGCCGCCGGCGCGCCCCTTCCCCCTCCGCCCCGGGGCGGTCGTGCCCCTCCCCCCCTCCCGGGCGCTTCGCGTCTGGTCCTTGGCCTGCGTCCCCTCTCCCTCCCTTCCCGCGGCTCCCTTGGCGGGCCCGTCTGGTGCCCGCCGCCGCGGTCCTTCCCGCTCCCCTCGCGTCTCTTTCCGTTGTTGCCGTTCCCCCGCTCGTCGTTGGCTTTCGGGTGGGTTGTGCGGTCCGCCTCTGGTGTGCCCTGCTCGGCTCCCCCTTCCTGCCGGGGCCGGGCTCCTGGGCTTCCCTGTTCGGGCCTCGGCGTCGGCGCGGTTCCTTTGCGTCCCTTCGCGTGTTCCCCGCCGGCCTCCGCTCTGCCTCCCTTCGCCTGGCCTCCCCCGCTCGGCCTCTGGCCTCTCTGTTGGTCTGTGGGCCCGGCGTCCTGCTTCCGCGGGGTCGTCGGGGGCCTTCGTCTTCCGTTGTCCGCGGTGCCCTTCTTGGCTTTCCGGCCGCCGCCCCCTGCGCCCGCCTTTGCCCCGGCTCCTTTCCTTGCTCCCGCCCGCCCGTTGGGGGCTCGCCGCCGCTTCGCTCCCGTCGTCGTCTCCCCCTCCCGCTGCCGCCTCGGGCTTGGCCGCTGTTCTTTTGCTGCCTCTGCCCGCCCCTTCTGCGCCCTCCCCGTTTTTGGGTTCCGGGGGCGTCTGGTCGCCCGGCTGCCCCTTCCCGGCCTTGCCGGCCGGGCCCCCCGGCGTGCGCCTGCGGCTTCCTTTGCCTCCCCCCGGGGCCCCTTCCCCGGTCCCGCCCCGGGCCGGCTTGCCCGCTTGCGCGCTCTTTCTTGCTTCTGTGGGTGGTGGTGCCTGGCCGTTCTTCGTTGGTGGGTTGCCTTGTCCGGTTGCTTCCGGTCCCGCCCGCGCCCTCCGCCTGCTCCCTCGTCCGCCTCGCCCCTGCGGTGCGCCGCCTTCTTCGCGGGCCTCTTGGCGTTTCGCCCCTGGCCGTCTGCGGCGCTCCCCGGTCTGTGCTGCCCTTCGCTGTTCTGGGCCGCCCGCGCGCTCCCCTGCCGCGCCCCCCCGCGCCTCTCCTTGGCCGCGCGGCCCGGGTCCTCTTGTCCCCCGCGTCGTGCTGGGCTCGCTTCTTGCCCTTCTTCGTCTTCCCCGCGGCCTGCCTCGTCCGCGCGCGTCCTCCGCTCGCGTTGCTTCCGTCCCTGCCCTTTGTCCCCCCGCCCGTCGCTCCTCCCGCTTGGGTGTGCTGGTGCCGTGTTCGGCTTGCTCTTGCCTGGGGCCCCCTGGTCTTGCTTGCGCCGTTCCTTCCCCCCCCCCCTCGCGGCCGGCGCCGTCGTCCCCCGGTTTCCGTCGGTGCCCCTGCGGCCGGCTCCTTGCCTCTCCTCCCCTCCCCCCCCGTGCCCTCTCCCTGTTGGCCCTCTGGCTGTCTGTCTCTCTGTCCCGCTTGGGCTCTGTCCCTGTCGTCCGGCGTGTGCCTGTCTCCGTCGCCGCTCTCTGTGTCCGCCTCTTCCTTCTTTCCTCCTTCTTCTGCCCCTGGTCGTCGTGGCGTCGGTCTCTTCTCCTCCCCCCCCCCCCTCCCCTCCCTTCCCTTCGCGGGCTCCGCTTCGCGCTGCCTCTCCCCCCCCCCCCGCCCCCTCTCCCCCGGCTCTCTTGGCTCTCCGCTCGCTGCCGCCCGCCGCGCCTGCGCTCCGTCGTGTGCCTTGCCGCCCTCCGTGCCTCCTCGCCTCTTTGCCCGCCCTTGCGCTCGCGGCTTCGGCCCCGCGCCTGTCTGCCTCCGCGTCGGGTTCCTCCTCCTCTCTCCTCCTCTGTCTTCTCCTCCTCCTCTGTCTGTGTCTGTCTGGCTCTGGCCGTCTCGGTTTGCCTCGTCCTCCGTCCCCCGGGTTGGCTGCCGTGCCGCTGTCCCCCCCTGGCCCGTTCCTCGGGCCTCTCCTGGGTCGGCCCCTTGTTTGCTCTCTTGCTTTCGTCGCTGGCTTCGGGTCCTGCGTTTGGCCCCCGCCGGCGTCTCTGCCTTGTCCGGTCCCCCCCTTTTTCCCTCGCCCTGCGCTCCGGCCCGCTTCCCCGCTGCCCTTCCGCCTCTCCTTCCGCGGTGGCCCCGCCCCCCCCGGCTTCCCCTCGTCCCGGCGCGCGCCCCGGGCCTCGCCCCCCTTGCCCCTCTCCCTTTGGCGCCTTGTCGTCTCGCGCCGCGCCCTCCTGGCCTGGCGGCGCTCCCGTCGGCTCGCCTGCCGCGTCCGCGCGGGTGCTCCCCCCGTCGGTTCCTGCCTCGTCCTCTCCCGCGGTGCTTTCCCCGCGTCGGGTTGTTTGGGCCTGCCGCCCTCCTTTGGCGGTCCCTCCCTTCTCCGGCTCCCTCCTGCTGCGCGCCCGCTCGCGCCCCCGTCCCGTGCGGGCCCGCTGCCCCGCCCTTTGCCCCGCGCGTTCCCCGTGCTTGCCCTTGTTGCGCGGGCCGCGCTTCGCGCTTGTGGGTGCGCCCCGGCTTCCGTGGTCCTCCCGGCCCCTTGCCTGTGCTGGGTGCTGGTCCGCGTGGGTTGCCTTGGCGGGCTCCCCGTCGGCTCCCCCCCGGTCCTCCGGCCGCTGCCGCCGCGTTGCCCCGGCGTCCCGGTTGCTTTGTCCTTCGGGCTCTGCCTCCTCCCGCCTCTGGCCGCCCCGCGTTCCTCGGCCCGTCTTGCCCCCCGGCCCCCGGCGTCTCCCCTGTCTGCGCGTTGGCGGGTGCCCCCCGTCCGCGCCCGTCCCCTGCCTGGTGGGCTGGCCTGTGCCTGCCCCCTCGCCCGCCCCTGTTGCTTCTGCGCGCCGGTTTGCGTGCGCGCCTCCCTGTTGGGCCCCGCCGCTGGTGCCCTCTGCCTGCGCCGGGTGCCGCCCGCGGCCCCTCTGGTGGCGGCTCGTCGCTGTGCTGCCGTGCCCCTCGCTTTTCCGCCTTGGGTCTCGGGCGCCCGCCTCCTCGCCCCCTCTCGTCGCTGGTTCCCTCCGCCGTTTCCCCCGGCTCGCTGGCGCTTGCTCCGTTTTCTCGGGTCCCGCGCCTGCTTCGCGGTTCGGGGCTGCCCCCTCCTTCCCCCTCTCTCCCCTTTCCCTCGGTCCGCCGTGTCGGTTGCTTCCTTGCCCCGGCGCCTTCCCTGTGCGCTCCCCGTGGGCCCTTTTTGGTCCGCCGCCCTGGCGCTGCGGGCTGCCCCGCTCGTCGCGTTCCGGTGCCCCCCTGCGCGCTCCCCTCGCTCCCCCCCGGGTGTTGCTTGCTCTCCCCCGCCGGCCGGTGGTCCTGGCCGTCGCCCTCCGCTCCGGCGTGTGTCCCCCTCCCCTGCCGCCTCCCTTCGCCCCGCCCCTGGCTGGCGCTGCCGCGCGCGCCCTCTCCTCGGCCCTGGCTGCCCGTGCGCCGCGTCCCTGCGTCGGCGGGCGTGGGTGTCGCGCCTCCGCCTCTGGCGTGCGCCTGGGTGCCTCGGCCTCTCGTGCCGCTCTTGGTGGTCGTCGCCCCTCTTCCCCTGCGCCTTTGCCGCCTGCCGTGGCGCCCGGTTCCCTGTGCCCCGCCCTTGGCCCTGGTTCGTCGCTCCTCCGCGCTGGGGTCCTCCTGTGTGCCGCGCGCGCTCCGCGCTGCCCCTCGCCCGGGCCCCGGGTTCCGCTTCCCTTCCTTGGCCCCGGCGGCTGGCGGTCCCGCCCGCGCGCCCGGCGCCCTCGCCTCGGCCCTGGGCCGCGTTCTCTTTTCTTTTTCCCCCCCCGCCGGCCCTGGCCTCGCCTCCTTCGGCGCTCGGGCTCCGCGGTTGGTCCCGCCCCGCCGTTCTCGCGTGTCCGGCGCGCCGTTGCCGGTCCTTGCCCCTCTGGGGGCCCTTTCCGCTCTTGCCCCGTCGTCCTCCTCCCGCCTCCGGTCTCCCCGGTGCCCCGCCTCTCGTCGCTCGCCCCCTGTCGCTCCGGGCCGTCGGCCCCCTGGCTCCGTCCCTTCGGGCCCCGGCTTGGCTCTGCGGGCTGGGCCTCGGGGTCTGCCGCTGTGCCGCTCGGGCCTGCGGTGGTCTCCCCCTGGCCCCGGCTGGGCGGCCTGCTGCGTGTCCTGGGTGCCGGCTGTCGCCGCTTCGGCGTTCCCTCGGCGCCGCCCGCCCCTCCGCCCCTGGTCCGGCCCCGGGCCTCCGCCTGTTTCCTTCCCCCCGCCTTGTGCTGGTCCCCCCGGCTGTTGCCCCCCTGTGCTTTCTGCCCCGTGCTCTGCCTGTCCCCGTGCCGCCCTTCCCCCCGCGCGGGTCCCGGCGGGCGTCCCTCTGCCTCTCTTCCGGTCGCCCCCTGCCTCGTCCTCTCCTTCGTGCCGCGCCTGCCTGGCTTCCCGCGCTTCCCCCTGTCCCCTCTCTCCTCTCTCGGCCCCCCCGCCCCGGGCCCGGGCTTGGCCTCCCCGCGGGGGCCCGCCGCCCCTGTTGCGCTTGCCTCTCGTCCGCCTTTGTGCCCTCCCTTCCGCGGTGTCGCCTCCGTGGGCGCTTCGGCGCCGGTGCCCTCCCCTCCTTTTCCCGTTGTTTTCCTTCTTCCCTTCTTTGGCGGCGGGCCTCTGTCCCTGCTTCTCGTTCTCCGGTGGCTTCTGCCCGCCGCTCCCGGTGGCCGCCCTTGTCCGGTGGGGCGTTTGGCTGGGGCGGCCCCTCTGTTCCCCGCTCCCGCCGGTGTCCTCCGCTGCGCTCCCCGCGCCCCGCCCTCTCGTGTCGCCCCCCGGGTCCCCGCTCCTTTGCTTTTGCTTTTCCGTCCGCCTCCCCCCTGTGCCCGCCTGGCCTCTCGCTCCTTTCGCCTTTCGGGCTTTGCCGCTCGCGGTGTCCGCCCCGTTCCCCCCGGGCTCCCTGGCTTGTGGCCGCCCGCGTTCCTCGCGCCGTTGCTTTTTGCTCCTTCGCTGTCGGCTCTTCCTCTCCTTGTGCCGCGCCTTCCCCCCGCGTTGGCTTGTTCCCCCCCCCTCCTCGGGCCCGTGCGCTGGGTTTCGCCCGTCGTGCGCCCGGTTCGTTTTCCCTCCTGTTGGCCCGCTTCCGCCCTCGTCCTTCGGCTCCGTCCGCGCGCGCCGCGTCCCCTCCTTGGTCCTGCCCTTGTCTGCCCCGCCCCTGGGGCGCCGCTCCCCTCTGTCGTCTCCTGCCTGCCCGCCTCTCCGTCCGCCGCCGTGCTCGGTGCGGCGTCCCTTTCCCCCTGCTGTCCCCCGCCTCCGGCTCCCTCCGCCTGTGCGGCTGCTGGCGCCTCTCCGTTGGTTCCCCCGTCCGGTCCCCCTGGCCCCCCCGGGCGCCCCGCCTGCTCCTTCCCCTCGTCCTTGGGGTCCCTCCTCTGCCGCCGCCTTTGTTGCCCCTGCGTCTTGTCCGTGGTCGCGTGGCCTTGCTGCTCCGCTCCCCTGCGCTTCCTCTCGTGTTGCTCCGCTTTGTCTCTGCTCTCCCCTTCGGGCGCTCCCCCCTCCTCTCCTGGGGGCCCTTTCTCCCGGCCCGTCCGGGCCCCCGCCCTTCGTGGGGGGGCCTGGCTTCTCCGTGGTGTCCGGGTGGTGGGTGCTGGTGGCGGTCTCTCCCCGTCCCCCTCCGCCCTCTGGCCCGTTCGCCTCTGGCCTGGCCGGCTTTCGGTGGTCTTCGCGTCTTTCTGTGTCTGCCGGCCCTTCTTCCTTCTTCCCTCCCGCCGGCTCCCGTCCTCCTTCCTCCGTGGCTCTGGGTCTCTGTCTCTCCTGCCTCCTTCCGGTGCCTCCTTCTTTCTCCGCTCCCTGGGTGCCTGCCTGGGTCTCCTCTTCTCTTTCTCTCCGGGTCTCTCTGGTTCTCTCTCCCGTCCCCCTCTGTGCTCCTCTCTCTTTCCCTCTCCTGCCGTCTCTGTCTTTCTGGCTCTCTCTCCCGTCCCCCTCTCTCCTCCTCTTTCTCTCTCCGTCCGCGTCTCCGTCTCTCTCTCTCCGTCCTTCTCCCTCTCCGTCCTTCGGCGCTGCCGGGTCCCCCGTGCCGGGTCGGCCCCCTGGCGTGCGGTTCCCCCCTCTCTCCGCGCCCTTTCCTGGCTCCCTCTGCTTGCTTCTCCGTCTCTCTCTCTCCGTCCTTCTCCCTCTCCGTCCTCGGCGCTGCCGGGTCCACACCGTGCCGGGTCGGCCCCCTGGCGTGCGGTTCCCCCCTCTCTCCGCGCCTTTCCTGGCTCCCTCTGCTTGCTTCTCCGTCTCTCTCTCTCCGTCCTTCTCCCTCTCCGTCCTCGGCGCTGCCGGGTCCCCCGTGCCGGGTCGGCCCCCCTGGCGTGCGGTTCCCCCCTCTCTCCGCGCCCTTTCCTCGTTCTGTCTGGTTCGCTCTGCTTCCCTGTCCCGTCCCCCGTGTCCTCCTCTCTCCGTCTCTCTCCGTCCGTCTCGGTCTCTCTGCTTCTCTCTCCCGTCCCCTCTCTGCTCCTCTCTCTCTCTCTGTTCGTCTCTCCGGCCGTGGTTCCCCCCCCCCTTCCCGTTCTGGCGTCCTTGTGGGCTTGGTCTCTCTGGGTTTCTCCCCTCTTTTCCTCCTTCTCCCTGGCCCCTCTTCTCCCCGTGCCCCTGCGTCCCCGCTTGCTTCTCCGCTTGCCGCGTTCGCTGTTTCTGCTCTTTTGCGCCTCTCGGCGCTCCCTCGGCTCCCGTCTGCGGGCGTTCTGCGCGTTTTTCGGTGCGGGGGCTGCGGTCCCCCCCCCTGGCGTTGCCCGCTCCCCTTGTTTTGCGTCCCTGGCGGCCTCCCCGTTCTCCCCCTCGCGTGCTGCCTTTCCCCGTTTGCCGCGGCTGCCCCTGTGCTGGCTTGCCCCTCTTCCCTGCCTTGGTCCCTTTTGGTCCCTTCTCTGGGTTTCTCCCTCTTTTCCTCCTTCTCCCTGGCCCCTCTTCTCCCCGTGCCCCTGCGTCCCCCGCTTGCTTCTCCGCTTGCCGCGTTCGCTGTTTCTGCTCTTTTGCGCCCTCTCGGCCCCTCCTCCCCCCTCTGCGCGCGTTCTGGGTGTTTTCCGGCGCGGGGTCTGCCTCGTCCGGCCCTGTCGTCCCCCTTTTTTGTCCCCTTCCCCCTGCGCCCGTCCTGGCTCCCCGTCCGTCTCGGGGGCCTGTTCCTTCTCGTCCGGGCCCCCCCTCTGCCTCTCTCTGCCGCCCGCCCCCGCTGCCTTCCGCCCCCTGCCGTGCCCCCCCTTCTCCTGTCCTTCTCTCTCTCTTTCTTCTCTCTCTCTTCTCTCTCCTCTTTCCCCCGTCGTTGGTGCGCTCCCGCGCTTGCCCGCTTGTCTTGCCGGTCTCCGCTTGGTCTCTCCCGCTTTCCCCTGGGGTCCCCTCCGTGTCCCCCGTGTTCCGCGTCCGCTCTCGCTTGCTCTCTCTCTTCTGGTCTCCGTTGGCTGGTTGCCCGGCGTCCTTCTCGTCCTCCTCTCGTGCCCCTCCGCTGCGCGCGCTTGTCCCTCTCTGCGCTGTGCCTGCTTCTGCCCCCGTGGCTGCGCTCGGCCCGTGGGTCCCGTCGTCGGTTTCTCTTCCTGCTGTGCTTCCCGCGGCTCGCCTTGCCGCTCTGCCTGCGGCCCGCCCCCTGCCGCCTCGGCCCTTGGTCCCCTCCCGCTTTGCTCTCTTTCCGGTGCTGCCGCCTGGTGTTCCCTCGGCCGTTTGGTTGTGCTTCGCTTTCGGGGCGCCGGTTCCGCGCTGGGCGCCCCCCGCTCGGCCTCGTGGCCCGCGCTCCCTTGGTCGCTTCCTTCTCCTGCCTCTCTCTCTCTCTCTCTCTGTCTTCGGGCGTGTTCTGCCCTCCTCTCTCCGCGTGCTTCTCTCTCTCCCTGGTCGCCCCTTCTGCTTTGCTCTGCCTCCCTGTGCGCCTTTGTGTGCCCCTCGGCTTGCTCTTTTGCGTCCCTGGTCTGCCTTTCTTGTGTGTCTCCCGGGCTCCCCGGGCCTCCCCTCTCTCCGGTCGCTCCCTGGTTGCTCCTGCCCGTCGTCCTCTTGTCTCCCCGCTTCCGCCCTGCCTGTCTCCGTCTCCCCTGCTTCTCCTGTGCCCCTGCGCCTGGCTCCTTCCCTCCGTTCTCGTTTCTTTGCTGGTCCCTCCTCCTCGGCTCCCCGTCGTCCTTCTCGCGCTCCTCCGTGCGCCCCCCCGCCTTCTGGCCGGGTCGTCTTTCTTCGCTCCCCGGCCCGCCGGCTTTGCCCGCCCTGCGGTGCCTCCTGCTCCCTTCCCGCCTCGTCTGGCCTCGTGCCGCCGCTGTTTCCTTCCCCTTTCTGCCCTCTCCCCTTTCGCTGGTCGGCTCGCGGCCTCCCCTGGTGGTCCCGGGTGCCGGCGGCTTCGGGTTCGCTTCCGGCGCGGGCGCCTGCGCGCTGGCTCCCCCTCCCCGGCCGGCCGCCGGCGCGCCCTTCCCCCCTCCGCCCCGGGGCGGTCGTGCCCCTCCCTCCCCTCCCGGGCGCTTCGCGTCTGGTCCTTGGCCTGCGTCCCCTCTCCCTCCCTTCCCGCGGCTCCCTTGGCGGGCCCGTCTGGTGCCCGCCGCCGCGGTCCTTCCCGCTCCCCTCGCGTCTCTTTCCGTTGTTGCCGTTCCCCCGCTCGTCGTTGGCTTTCGGGTGGGGTTGTGCGGTCCGCCTCTGGTGTGCCCTGCTCGGCTCCCCCCTTCCTGCCGGGGCCGGGCTCCTGGGCTTCCCTGTTCGGGCCTCGGCGTCGGCGCGGTTCCTTTGCGTCCCTTCGCGTGTTCCCCGCCGGCCTCCGCTCTGCCTCCCTTCGCCTGGCCTCCCCCGCTCGGCCTCTGGCCTCTCTGTTGGTCTGTGGGCCCGGCGTCCTGCTTCCGCGGGGTCGTCGGGGGCCTTCGTCTTCCGTTGTCCGCGGTGCCCTTCTTGGCTTTCCGGCCGCCGCCCCCCTGCGCCCGCCTTTGCCCCGGCTCCTTTCCTTGCTCCCGCCCGCCCGTTGGGGGCTCGCCGCCGCTTCGCTCCCGTCGTCGTCTCCCCCTCCCGCTGCCGCCTCGGGCTTGGCCGCTGTTCTTTTGCTGCCTCTGCCGCCCTTCTGCGCCCTCCCCGTTTTTGGGTTCCGGGGGCGTCTGGTCGCCCGGCTGCCCCTTCCCGGCCTTGCCGGCCGGGCCCCCCCGGGCGTGGCGCCTGCGGCTTCCTTTGCCTCCCCCCGGGGCCCCTTCCCCGGTCCCGCCCCGGGCCGGCTTGCCCGCTTGCGCGCTCTTTCTTGCTTCTGTGGGTGGTGGTGCCTGGCCGTTCTTCGTTGGTGGGTTGCCTTGTCCGGTTGCTTCCGGTCCCGCCCGCGCCCTCCGCCTGCTCCCTCGTCCGCCTCGCCCCTGCGGTGCGCCGCCTTCTTCGCGGGCCTCTTGGCGTTTCGCCCCTGGCCGTCTGCGGCGCTCCCCGGTCTGTGCTGCCCTTCGCTGTTCTGGGCCGCCCGCGCGCTCCCCTGCCGCGCCCCCGCGCCTCTCCTTGGCCGCGCGGCCCGGGTCCTCTTGTCCCCGCGTCGTGCTGGGGCTCGCTTCTTGCCCTTCTTCGTCTTCCCGCGGCCTGCCTCGTCCGCGCGTCCTCCGCTCGCGTTGCTTCCGTCCCTGCCCTTTGTCCCCCCGCCCGTCGCTCCTCCCGCTTGGGTGTGCTGGTGCCGTGTTCGGCTTGCTCTTGCCTGGGGCCCCCTGGTCTTGCTTGCGCCGTTCCTTCCCCCCTCCCCCTCGCGGCCGGCGCCGTCGTCCCCGGTTTCCGTCGGTGCCCCTGCGGCCGGCTCCTTGCCTCTCCTCCCTCCCCCCCCCGTGCCCTCTCCCTGTTGGCCCTCTGGCTGTCTGTCTCTCTGTCCCGCTTGGGCTCTGTCCCTGTCGTCCGGCGTGTGCCTGTCTCCGTCGCCGCTCTCTGTGTCCGCCTCTTCCTTCTTTCCTCCTTCTTCTGCCCCTGGTCGTCGTGGCGTCGGTCTCTTCTCCTCCCCCCCCCCCCCCCCCTCCCTCCCTCCCTTCGCGGGCTCCGCTTCGCGCTGCCTCTCCCCCCCCGCCCCTCTCCCCCCGGCTCTCTTGGCTCTCCGCTCGCTGCCGCCCGCCGCGCCCTGCGCTCCGTCGTGTGCCTTGCCGCCCTCCGTGCCTCCTCGCCTCTTTGCCCGCCCTTGCGCTCGCGGCTTCGGCCCCGCGCCTGTCTGCCTCCGCGTCGGTTCCTCCTCCTCTCTCCTCCTCTGTCTTCTCCTCCTCCTCTCTGTGTCTGTCTGGCTCTGGCCGTCTCGGTTTGCCTCGTCCTCCGTCCCCCGGGTTGGCTGCCGTGCCGCTGTCCCCCCCTGGCCCGTTCCTCGGGCCTCTCCTGGGTCGGCCCTTGTTTGCTCTCTTGCTTTCGTCGCTGGCTTCGGGTCCTGCGTTTGGCCCCCGCCGGCGTCTCTGCCTTGTCCGGTCCCCCCCCTTTCTTTCCTCGCCCTGCGCTCCGGCCCGCTTCCCCGCTGCCCTTCCGCCTCTCCTTCCGCGGTGGCCCCGCCCCTCCCCCGGCTTCCCCTCGTCCCGGCGCGCGCCCCGGGCCTCGCCCCCCTTGCCCCTCTCCCCTTTGGCGCCTTGTCGTCTCGCGCCGCGCCCTCCTGGCCTGGCGGCGCTCCCGTCGGCTCGCCTGCCGCGTCCGCGCGGGTGCTCCCCCGTCGGTTCCTGCCTCGTCCTCTCCCGCGGTGCTTTCCCCGCGTCGGGTTGTTTGGGCCTGCCGCCCTCCTTTGGCGGTCCCTCCTTCTCCGGCTCCCTCCTGCTGCGCGCCCGCTCGCGCCCCGTCCCGTGCGGGCCCGCTGCCCCGCCCTTTGCCCGCGCGTTCCCCGTGCTTGCCCTTGTTGCGCGGGCCGCGCTTCGCGCTTGTGGGTGCGCCCCGGCTTCCGTGGTCCTCCCGGCCCCTTGCCTGTGCTGGGTGCTGGTCCGCGTGGGTTGCCTTGGCGGGCTCCCCGTCGGCTCCCCCCGGTCCTCCGGCCGCTGCCGCCGCGTTGCCCCCGGCGTCCCGGTTGCTTTGTCCTTCGGGCTCTGCCTCCTCCCGCCTCTGGCCGCCCCGCGTTCCTCGGCCCGTCTTGCCCCCCGGCCCCCGGCGTCTCCCCTGTCTGCGCGTTGGCGGGTGGCCCCCCGTCCGCGCCCGTCCCCTGCCTGGTGGGCTGGCCTGTGCCTGCCCCCTCGCCCGCCCCTGTTGCTTCTGCGCCCGGTTTGCGTGCGCGCCTCCCCTGTTGGGCCCCGCCCGCTGGTGCCCTCTGCCTGCGCCGGGTGCCGCCCGCGGCCCCTCTGGTGGCGGCTCGTCGCTGTGCTGCCGTGCCCCTCGCTTTTCCGCCTTGGGTCTCGGGGCGCCCGCCTCCTCGCCCCCTCTCGTCGCTGGTTCCCTCCGCCGTTTCCCCCCGGCTCGCTGGCGCTTGCTCCGTTTTCTCGGTCCCGCGCCTGCTTCGCGGTTCGGGGCTGCCCCCTCCTTCCCCTCTTCTCCCCCTTTCCCTCGGTCCGCCGTGTCGGTTGCTTCCTTGCCCCGGCGCCTTCCTGTGCGCTCCCCGTGGGCCCTTTTTGGTCCGCCGCCCTGGCGCTGCGGGCTGCCCCGCTCGTCGCGTTCCGGTGCCCCCTGCGCGCTCCCTCGCTCCCCCCCCGGGTGTTGCTTGCTCTCCCCCGCCGGCCGGTGGTCCTGGCCGTCGCCCTCCGCTCCGGCGTGTGTCCCCCCTCCCCTGCCGCCTCCCTTCGCCCCGCCCCTGGCTGGCGCTGCCGCGCGCGCCCTCTCCTCGGCCCTGGCTGCCCGTGCGCCGCGTCCCTGCGTCGGCGGGCGTGGGTGTCGCGCCTCCGCCTCTGGCGTGCGCCTGGGTGCCTCGGCCTCTCGTGCCGCTCTTGGTGGTCGTCGCCCCTCTTCCCCTGCGCCCTTTGCCGCCTGCCGTGGCGCCCGGTTCCCTGTGCCCCGCCCTTGGCCCTGGGTTCGTCGCTCCTCCGCGCTGGGGTCCTCCTGTGTGCCGCGCGCGCTCCGCGCTGCCCCTCGCCCGGGCCCCGGGTTCCGCTTCCCTTCCTTGGCCCCGGCGGCTGGCGGTCCCGCCCGCGCGCCCGGCGCCCTCGGCCTCGGCCCTGGCCGCGTTCTCTTTTCTTTTTCCCCCCCCGCCGGCCCTGGCCTCGCCTCCTTCGGCGCTCGGGCTCCGCGGTTGGTCCCGCCCCGCCGTTCTCGCGGTGTCCGGCGCGCCGTTGCCGGTCCTTGCCCTCTGGGGCGCCTTTCCGCTCTTGCCCCGTCGTCCTCCTCCCCGCCTCCGGTCTCCCCGGTGCCCCGCCTCTCGTCGCTCCCCCTGTCGCTCCGGGCCGTCGGCCCCCTGGCTCCGTCCCTTCGGGCCCCGGCTTGGCTCTGCGGGCTGGGCCTCGGGTCTGCCGCTGTGCCGCTCGGGCCTGCGGTGGTCTCCCCGCTGGCCCGGCTGGGCGCCTGCTGCGTGTCCTGGGTGGCCGGCTGTCGCCGCTTCGGCGTTCCTCGGCGCCGCCCGCCCCCTCCGCCCTGGTCCG
>BDSI01000592.1:0-22666 GCA_003117195.1 Eudorina sp. 2006-703-Eu-15
CAGCACGTACCACACGTTCCGGGTGTACAACAAGACGTGCAACGAGTCCCTGAGGGCCGCCGACGGTGCCCCCGTCTGCAGGTGAGTAATGAGTGGGGACGAAGGAGCAGGTGCGTGCGTGCGTGCGTTGCCGGAAGACCTCGCAGTGTGTGTGTATGTGGATGTCATCGTCCCTTACAGATCGCGCGAACTATAAAGGACGGACCGGGACACCCTTGGATTGCCACGCACCGCCCGTGCGTTAAGCCCCGTGCGTGGCCCCCCCCGGTGTGATGATGCTGTTCGAACCCTGCGCAGTACGATTCGGCCCGTCCTGAATAAGATCGCCTTGCGGATCGACAACGCGGCCACCCCTTGCTACAACAACGGCAACCTAACCACCATTGACCAAGGTTACAATGTCAGGTCGGTGCGCCGCCGTACAGCAGCAGCTGCTGCTGATGACGACGACTGGGCTTGCTCGAGAACACTCTTATGGCCATTATTGTGATGCACTGCCTCAGGGACGATACATAGCTGTCACCCAAACCTCCCTGTCTGGGCATCAATTACCAAGTCGATCCATACATGCAGTCGATACATTTTCGGATGCCACCCCTGCTGGTCAGGGAGGCCAACCGTGCCATGCCGCCGTGCATGGTCACCTGCTGCATCCGGTGCAGCTGCACGCAAGTGCTTAGAATTAGCCTGGACGAAGCTGCCGCCGGCGACGTGCGCACACGCATCGCACCCCCGCCATGTCTTAGCTTGCCTCGACGGCGCGCCTGCCTGTCTGCCTATCTATCGGCTGCTGCGGTGTCCTACGTGTCGCTCGCCCCGTCTATCTACGGGGCAATCATCAGTCGCGCACTATCTAATAATCAAATCATACACGCTCATTATGCGTGCGCGGACATACGCACATGCAGGACCGTCCGGTTCTGGTGGATGGGACGCGGCGCCCTCCAACTGGATGCAGGCGCGCGTCGGTACGTCTACATACTGGGTTGCGCGATAGATAGATAGATAGATAGATCACACGCAGTCGCTCGAGCGCCTTCACATATATTACATGTATATATGTACCTGCGTGAGCACGCGGTGTCCAACGGGCTGTCTAGCCCTGCGTCCTGAGTCACCCAATCCCGCCGGTCCAGGCATGAGTGTTTCGGCACACACTCTTAATGCGCTGGGATGAGCACGCTGGTTTGCGCCAATTCACACGACTACGCACACGCACCACACCGCACTGCACTATATGTACCGACCGCACTAATAATCGCACCCTCGCGCATTAACAACATAACAATGCACCGCGCGCGTCCCACGCACAGTCCGGCGCCCAATCTGCTGCCCGCCCCGCCGCTAACTACGCTAACACCGCCCGCAGGCACTTCGGTGGATAAGGCCCACATAGAGCTCTTCATCTACGGCCTCAAGACCGCGTACGACAATGGTCGCTTCATGCTCACGCGCTGCAACGCCACCGGCTCCTTCGCCGCCACGTGCAAGCGGTCCGCGGCGGGCTGTGCCTCTTCGCCTTCGTGGACACGCCCGACCACCGCTTCGTGACCATCTGCCGGGTGCAGGGCCTCGCGTGCCGGCCGATTCGCCGGGCGTCACCCTGCAGATGGTGCGGCAGAGCGGCCGGGGCTAGATAGCTGGGTGTGTAAGATGAGGATGAATGAATCGCACGCCGGCGGCCGATCGAGCCCACCCGCGCGCGCGCGGGCGGCCGCCGCCGGGCACATACATCGTCCTCGCGCACGCACGCACGCACGCACGGCGCGGCGGCGGCGGGGGAAAGTAAAGCCGGCTGGCGCACGTGCAGCGGCGCACAAACTCGGCCGGCGGCGCACGCAGTGGATGGGGTGCGTGCGTGCGTGCGTGCTGCAGCTGCGGCCGGGTGCTTACTTGGCCCTTGATTTCATGCACCGCCGGCTGGATGCTCGCAGCGGCAGGAGTAAGCGGTGGGAAGTAGTGCCTAGCTGGCGAAGCGGCGTGATGATGTGAGGCATCCCCGCCCTGCCTCTATCGATCACATACCGCACCGGGGTCGACCTGGGAACGCCCGCAGGGGCGTCCTTGCTTATGGGGACGACTTCCAGCGGCGATGGCAAACATGCATGTGCGTCGGCCGCCGGACTGGGAACACAGCGCGGCATCCTTGCTTGTGTTATCTTCCTGTATATTTGCGGACGGAAAAGCCAGGCGCGCGTGCGTGCGCGCGCGGCGCCGAGCTGCAGGGCGGGATTACAAACATCAGGATGCGTGGAGCGCGTGACACGGGCGATCGAGGCGTCTAGCGCCTGCTGCTGCTGGTTGTATGTGCGCGGGTCCGTAAAAGGGATCGATGAAGCTGCGTGCTTTAGGGTACATGCATAGGACCCGCCGCCGCAAGGCTAGACCACAAGAGGCAAAGCAGGAGCCGGGGCTGCGTGATAGGTGCGGGCAGGGTGGCTGGCGGGTGCGCGTTTAGATGAGAAACGCGCACCCGCCAGCCATCCTGCCCGCACCTATCAGATGAGAAACCGCCCGACGTGTGATGATGACGAGGAGACCGCACCTGTCGGCTGGCCTAGCTACACGCCGTCATCATGTATGGTCGCCAGCGCAGCCACTTTGCGTGGCCCTGGCGGCCTTGCCTACTACTTGCCTCCATCTGTGTGTTCTAACGGCGTGTTTATTGCGTGAGAAACGCTGTTGCGCTTGGATGGGAACGAGCGACATGGTGCAGGTATAGGTGCATGTACGTATGTATGTACGCGTGTGTGCGTGCCTCGACCGATGGCCGGATAGGCCAGGCAGGCAGGCAACAAAGCAACCCGGCGGGTGTGTGCATGTGCGTGCGCATGTGGCCTATATAAGTGTACAGTGCGCCCACTTTTGGATGAGGAATGCATGCGTGGGGGATGGCTTGTAGGACCTATCTGAAACGGATAGATGCATGGCGCCACCGCGCCGGCGGCTGCGGTTGAATGAAGGCTGCTCGCTGCTGCCATCCGATGGCGGGATGCGAGCGAGGGACGGACCTCCGTTCCCGCATACGGCACGCAGATGATGTGTCCGGCCCGCGGTCCGTGAGGATGGGTACGTACGTAGGACGAGGCGGGATGATCGACGACGTCTGTTCATTCGCTAGTAGTACACGCGCATGGATGGCATTGGATACCACAGGCACGCTTGCTTGGACATTCGACTCACGGAACGAACGAACAAACGTATGTATGTTTTCGACAGCACCGACCAACGCTTCCATGATTGCCTTGTTTGGCTGCGTGGATGGCTGGACACGTATTAGATAGCCACTGGGGGCAAGCTGCTGGTGCATTATTAGGCGCCCTGGTGCGTTGGTTGGCACTCGTGCGTTGGTTGGGGCTGGTGCGTTGATTGGGGCTGCTGGTGCGTCAATTGGGGCTGGCGCGTGAGGTAAGGCTGGTGCGTTAGTTGGGGATGCTGCGGTTGTTGGGGCTGGCAGCCGTTGTTGGGGCTGGCTGCGGTCGTTGGGGCTGGTGCGTTGGGGCTGGTGCAGTTGGCTACATACGTACATGTGGAGATAGACTGGCCAGCTATATAGCGAAGGGCGGAATCCCACGGCGGAGATCGCCAGAGCCAAGGGCGGGACCCTTCGTTCGGCGGGACATCGATATCAGTCGTACTGTTCCGCCATATGAAGTGAGGCAGGTGCAGTAGGTCGCCGATGGGACCCCGGGGTACATGCCGCTCGGGCGGCGGGGACCCAAGACACGCTGGATAGATGCATAAATCTCCATCTGAGTAGATGGACCGACCGCGGCGTCGGTAGTAGGCGTAGCGCACGCACGGTTTGCGGGCGAGTAGTAAACAGACGGCGCCGCTACTAAACACTCGCGCGTGTGGTGCTGCGTGCCAAGCAAGCAGCGCAACTACTGCTGGATGCATGGCAGGCCCGCCCCTGCCTGTCCGCCGTGCACGCGTGGTCCGGGTGCGTGGAAGACCGGGTTGTTTTGGAGGTGGGCGTGTACATACATACACATATGGCTAGACAGCTGACGTGATGCCGTTGATGCCGTTTCGTCGGTTGGAACGCGCGCGCGCGGGCGGCGGGACGCGTGCGTTATTCAAGGGACACTTAAATAGACCCTAATCGACCCGAATCCTGCTGGCTCGGGAGATTTCGTCGATGTCTGTAGTCTGTGGTGGTGCGCGCGTGCGTGTGCCGCGGCTGCTGGTGCGCACGTCACTCATCATCACGCACTTGCTCGCTTGCTCCCGGGGGGGGGGGGGGGTACGCAGGACCCCGCAACCCACGCACAGGCAGGACCGTGCGTGCCTTCACGAGGTGGATGGGCGGGCTAGCGGGGATCTTTAGAGGTGCACTGGTGGTCGGTCATCGCTAGAACTAGAGAGTCGGTCCCCTACGATTTATGTGCGTGTGCGATTAATTCTTCTCGCATATATTCATGTATGCATGTATGGCTTAATAATAAGCCTTGCAAGGCGCCGAAATGCACCGGACGGTCCACAGAATATATAGCCCGCCCGGGATTTTTATTCAGGACACCGACTTCAGAAAAATGGATGTATGGTGGCCGATTCTTGATCAATGGCTTGCTTGCGTACATGGCGTATGCTTGTACATATATGCCACCGTACGTAAAGATCTATCTATGTCAGGAGCGAGGCCAGACCCGGACCAGCAAAGTGCCCGGACAGCCCGGGACCGGGCCGCCCGGGCCTGGGCCCGGGCTCCCGATCGACTCATTACCACCCCAGCAGCCTTTACCAGCACGCAGCTGCCATGCATCAACATAACACCCGCAGGCAGCTATCTAGGGGTCACTAATTAGCTGCTTTAGCTAGGGACCAGTAGCTCAGTGCTAGCGCACTCGTGGGAACGGCCTCCATCCAAATAAAGAGTCTTTTGGATCCATGAAGTCTCAAAAACTACTCACATGCGTACGTAACTGCTTTGCACGGCGCCGACATGTTAAAAAGTACAACCGACAGTCGGAATTCCGCGTCGCGCGCACAAAACATAAGTACCGGCCTGGTTGACTTGACAACTATATAACTTGATAACTAAATCCTTTTCTGGTTTATCACATGGCTCTTATTACAAGTAACATATCGGCTTTTGCGCGATCCAACCGCTCCGCCGTCCGACGTCAGGACACCAACAACTGTGACAGCAGCAGTGTCTTCATCATAACAACGTATGATAATGTTAGCAATTAAATTACGCAGGTGATTTTCTGTGCTCGGATCGATCCGCAACCGGAAACCGTGCTGTGGAAACCGTGCTGCGGAGTGCTGTGAAAACCATGCCGTATACGCAGGACATGAAATGCCCGTGCAATGCCATTCCAGGGCCTTCGCATGCGTATGAAATGAATGGCAGCAGCTTCCTGATTTTCACTGAAATAATCAAATATACCAATGTAACCACGAAGAATGGTTAACCTTCTTGGTCAGACTTGCTCGAGTCACAGCAGCAAGCAAGGCCGGCGGTTACCACTCGACCTAAGGGTGTGTTGAGGAGGCAGGATTCGGCTGTCATCGTTACATCGGTGGGGTGCTCTGCATCCAAGAAGGCGGCGTGGAAAAAGGAATACGGTGGGGGGTTGTATTGATGTCAAGCCAGTAAGTGGACCCCAAAGGGTCATCGGTGACAGCAGCAGCCTCCACACCGCACACTGAACACGTTCACGAAAAACGCGCCACCGTGGTGCACTGGACAGGCTCCACAAGTGCACAGAAAAACCCACTCCGCACCCACTCTACATACCAAGGATTTACCCCGTTCCTGAGGTTCAGCCGTAGCCAAGGATAAAGCCCGCTCAGGGGGAGGTAGCCACCGATCGAGGCGCCCCTAATGTAATGTAACCGTTACAAGGTGGACCCGTACCCCGACCGGGTGTTCCAACGCCCCTACTAGCGAACCAACGCGACGGGCAACACCGGCTCTCGTCTCCGGCGGTGGCCCGTAGCCGCGAGCCACCATCAGAGGCCTGTCCGGACGGCCTTGCATCTGGCTAGTCAAACACGCTTGACTCGTGCGGGCGACTCTTCAACAAACGCCAAAACCCACTCAACCCGCTCAAAGCGCTGCACTGCCAACACGTCAGGTCCAAACATACAACACAGGAATAACGCACCCTACGCTTAGCAGCCTCCGTCGGGCTCTGATGCTCCCTACTGACTCTCAATGCCGCCTTAATAAACCATCGTACGCCAACGCAGTCGTACCCAGCCATGTCCATCCGGACTGCTTGTTGTACCCGCGTCCCGACGCTAACTGACCGTCTGTTGTACCCGACAGCATATACACACACCGGATGTGGTGACCACTTGCACGGGATCCACGTACATTGCTTCTGATTCACATCCACCTACTTGCCGCCTGCTTGCCTATCATTCGCGCTTGTTCTTTCCATTTCTTGCCCGGGTTTGCACACGTCTCTGCAGTCATTATCATGCTTCCTGCACTCTTGAGTGTCGGCGGCAGCATAGCTGACTACGGGCGTTCTGCTCGCATGCCGGTCTGCTGCTCCGATCATCGCCGCGCGCGTCGCACTCACGCACAGCATTCTGGATTCTGGTATCCGACTGACCCGCGCCAGCGGGCGGACGCGACGCACGACACCAGCCTCACTCCGATAGCTGTCAGGCCAACAGGCGCCAAACTGCGTGCGTTGTTTGACATTCGCCCTCAGCCATGCATCGCGCCAATGGTGTCACCACGGGCTGGGAGAGGCAAGGGATATTGTGCGGCGTACAGGCATTTCCGCTCTTCACTACGCCCCTGGCATACACGTCACGCGCGCTTGCCTGGCCGTACTTAGAGCACATCGGGTGTGGGGCCCGTGGACCATTGAAGGGAGGTCCCGGATCGGCACCGAACGCAAAGCCACCACAACACGTCCACCAACACGACACACCGTAGTCCCAACCACAGATCGCACCTGTGGCAGGCCACACACACGCACATATGTACTGCACCCAGTTGCAATAACCCGAATGCAGGTTCATGCTCCCGCAAGGTGCTTCGGCACCCGCCCGCCGACCCACAGCAGCATCAGCCCCAGTGGTGCAATGCCGATAAGAGACGCACGGGTCGGAGGCGAGGATCCCGGCCGAATGAAGCGGCCCAGGTCCGCTCAGAATAAGAAGACAGTCCCCTTGATCATCTCACGGGACCGCTCTCCCAGCCGCACCAGCAAGCTCAACCGCGTAATTACACGCCGCGAGTCAACGATGCCGCTGCCGCCGCCGTCGCGGCGGCTGCATTGAACGCTGGCCACGCCAGCCTTGTTGCCATCACCGCACACCTCGTCCCACAGCCGCTGAACCATCTGCGGGGCAGCATGCGACGACTTCGTTTCGTGGGTTGTTGTACAGGCATGCGTACGGCGGCGAAGTACATACGGCCCGCACCACATACAGCACCACAATGAGAGGGTTAGGTAGGGCCGCTCTGTCGCTCACACTCGCTGCAACACAACGCTCACGGCTTCATGTTCGTTCTTTTCATTAATAATCCACTTAACTTAATTTGTGTGTACGGCACGTAATTTGATTTGTGTGTACGGCAAGTCACGCACAAGTCCGTCCACCGGCTCGAACGCTTTCTACGACACAGCCGCGGCTGCTCGTGTCCTACCCCGCCCAGCCCCCTGGTTGCCGATGGCTGGACCGCCTAGCACTGCTAGGCTAGGCCCGGCCTTGATGAAAGCGACGTACGTACCTGGTCCAAGATTTCATAGCCCAAAACGCTCTGGATATGGCCTGCGTACTTGCCTCCAAAGCGCGCGATTGGCACCTGGGCCACCTGCACCGCCAGCGCTGGCGCCCGGGACGACCCCGGTGCCGGCGTCGTCGTCGCAGCGTCTGCTGCGACCGTGTTCGCAAACGCAACCAGCCATTCATCGTGGGAGAAGCACACCAGCACAGCACCCTGCTCCGGGAACGCCAAACAGGTACAGAACGCCGACATGTCGCTCGCCGTGGCTTGTTGCTTGGACTGCTTGCACCGCTCCCACAGGCCCCACAGCCATAAGCTCAGCGGCATGGGTTTTGAAGCCAGCACCGCGACTTGTGGGCCGCTCAGCACCAGGAACTGTGTTGAAGGGCTGATCCATTTTCTCCCGCCGGCGTGGTCTCCTATCAAGTTAACCTCCCGGCCGGCTTGTGGGACGACGGGCCAGCTCGGGATCTCCAGCTGATGGCATACAGCGAGGAAGCGCTCCACGGTGCTGCTCATAATGGCTTCGGACTCCACCTCCAGGTCCGTCTCTGTTTGAAGGCCGTCCTCCAACGCCCCTGAATCCGAGAGACTTGGCCCAGCTGCCTCTTTCTCAGCTCTTCCGCCGCCGTCCAGTGTACGGCCCGGCGGTGTTTGCCGTTGCGTCAGGTTTGCCGGCCCTGACTCTGGCGGCGGTGGCGAACAAGGCTGCGCCGCTGATGGCGACAGCGGCGGAATGCCTCCGGGTCGCATCGGCGTGCTTGTCGTTGACGTGAACGGAGCCCCATTCCAGGGAACTAACAGCACATGCATGAAGTAGCACTCGGCGTCGATTGAGATTATGAAGCTCTCGGGCCAGCTCCTCATCAGCCGCAGGAAGCTCTCAATTGCTGCGGCCGTCGCCTCCGGCTTGAGGAACACGCACCTCACCTTCGCCTCATCGCTGCGGCGGACGATCTGGGCCAGAGGGGAGTCGTTGGGCAGCTCCGCAGCCAAGGGCAATTCCGCGAAGGCGACGCGAGAGAGCCGGGGGGGCATCGCCCGACAGCGAAAGAGCAAGTGCAGCGACTCTTCCAGCAGGCCGACACCATTTGTGCCCGCCCTGGAACTGCACATTTGTAATGAGCCTGGAGCTAAGGGTGAGGTTGCAGTCGGACAGCCGCAGCTCCTCCAGGCGGGGCGGCAGGTTGTCCAGGAGCTGAGCCGCTCCTGGGACGTCCGTGCCGCTGCAGATATCCAGATACCTGAGCTGCTCAAAGCTTGCCAGGTTCTTGCATACATCTAGCGAAAGTCCCTTCATGTGGCGGCTGGTCAGGCGCTTCAAACTTCTGTTGTGGCAGCTTTTGACAAGGTGCCTGACGACTCCCAAGTCCGGTACCGAGAGCGACTCCAGGCAGGGGAGCGTTGTTAGTGTGTCGTACAAGAGGTCCAGCTGTAGCGGCTCGTCCGTGGCGCGAGAGTTTAGTCCCAGATCGACATGCTTAAGCGCGGGCAGGCAGCTGAGGGCGCCGGCGAGAACAAGGTGAGGCCCCGCGATCTGCGAATGGATGCCCTCCACGTTCAATGTCGTCAAGCGTTCGCGGAGCTGAGACGGGAAGCTCCGGACGCACATCCGAAGCACGGCTGCGTACGTCGCAGTGTTCCAGTCTGGCCATAACCGCAGGTGGATCCGTAGCTCCCGGCCGCGAGGAAGGTCGGGGGGAGGCTGTCCAGCGCTGAGCAGCTCCTGGTGTGTGGGCTCGGCGCAAGCCTGAAAACTTGCAACGCGCCGTCGATGAAATCTCGAAGCGCTGCGCAAGCCAGGCGAACATCGTAAATAAACGCCTGAATGGCTACGGAATGCCTGAAGCAAGAGGTCATGCGCTGGAATGCTGAGCTCGCGAAGAACGGTTATAATTGGCGCTTCAGTCTGCGCGCGAAGTCTGTCCATGTTTGTAGCTAGCTTGAGCTGCAATTTAATGATTGGAAACAGGACATACATGCTCCACAAGCCTCTAAAACGTATTGTCTCCGCCGCAGGTGCACGAATGCGCCAAGGTGAGTATGATAGGGCAATTATCAATAACACGTCCTTATCCGAAAAACGTGTGAGTCCTCGTGATATCTCGTAAGTTGCTGCGGCTTCAACTGCCAACCGTTCGCTGTTCGATTCGTTGCCCGTTTACTTGCTCCTTTTTGTTTTGGTATTTTCCGATCCTTTGGTTCTGTCTCATATAGATTTTCGGTGCATATATAACCGGCGTCGCAAAGTGTCGCATCTCCGGATCATTTTCACCTGCGCCCGGCCGCCCGGAGCAGGTTTACGGTCCGTCGCCAGTAGCCCAAAACCCTTTGGCAGGGCAGGTTCTTGGGGTCCTTCCTAGGTGCCAGGAAGTAAAAACCTCCGAGGCAGGCCCGGAAGCATTTCTGAGTGCAGCTATGGCCAAGCCGTGGAGGTCATCATATTCGACAGCAGGGCGACTGCTACCACAGCCACGACAGGGATTCATGGACATCACAGTCTAACAGCTCAGCGTTGAAAGGCATATATAGTAGCCTAATGCACGCTTTCCTGGCGTCGCGGATGCATATGGGAGGGTAACCAGGAGTACGGGACACGGCATCAGAGTGTGTTTTGGCGGTAGACAGGTGTGCGATGCAGGAATCGCCTCCTGATTTTAAAAATAGTTGGCAGGGCAGATTTCCGACTCTATCTCTACAAAATAAATCAAATTTCGCAGGTTTTTGGGGTCCACAGTGGATAAACAGGCCCGTAAATACATTTTACATAAGATAACACGACGTGCAGGCAACACTTCAACACCCCCTCAAAGCGCTACACGTTTCACGTCAATCCATGCCTCAAACATACAATACAGGTAATGAAGCAACTTACGCTCAGCAGCCTCCGTCAGGCACTGAAGCCTCCTGCCTCTCAATGCCGCATCGGTCCGCCATCGTTGGCCAACGCAGTCCTGTCCAAGCCTGGCCGCTTGTCGTACACGCGCCCCGACTTCACTGGCAGTCTATCTTACCTGAGAGCACACACATGCACACCGGATGTGGGGGCCGTGGGACCGACCATTGAAGGGAGGTCCCGGATCGGCACCGAACGCAAAGCCACCACGTCCACAAACACGACACACCGTAGTCCCAGCCACCGATCCCACCTGAATCAGATGAATGAACGTTCGTTACAGCGGACCCCAAAGGGATCAACGGTGTATACCATGGCAAGCCCCAACACACCCGTCGCAGGCCACGAACACACATGTAGGGCAGCGAGGGAGGTGCTGGACCCGGTGGGGTCGTCCCGACAGGACCCTGCTGATGGTGGCTCGCTCGCGCGGCCCCGCCCATCGCCTTCCAAGACTACGGGCCACATCGGTCTTGGTTGGGGTGGTGCGTGGTTCGCTAAGAAGGCCGTCCCGGTAGCTATCTCCCAATGAGCGGGCTAAGCGTTATCCTTAGCTATGGCTGGTCGTGAGGACCGGGGTGGTTCCCTGCTGGTAGAGTGGGCGCGGGGCGGGTTTCGGTGCACCTGTGAAGCCTGTCCGGTGGCTAGCTGCCGTTCAGAACCTAGCTTAAAAACTATAGTCGCTTCTCTCCTGCCGTGTCTAAGCCGCATCGCAATTCTGAACTCTAGCTTTCTATTCGGCTGTCTAACACGAGGCTCCGGCGCCGCCGGGAATGGTGCGTGGCAACACAGCGGCAAGGGATTTGGGGCTTCACACTGCAGACCGAAGAGTGCAGTGGTGACGAGGCCCGAACGCGGAGGCGGCACGAAAGAAGGACGATTAATGGCCCCTAGGGGCAATGAACCGCAGCAGCGGCCCTTAGGAACGAACTTGGGTGACCCCAGCGGGGCAGTGAACCGCAGCTGCGGCCATCATCAGGAACTCGAATGGCCCAGGCAAGGGCTGGGGAGGCCAAATACCGCTGCAGCGGGCTGAACACGGTGGCCGGTGAGCGAGTCCAGCACGCAGGACGCGCGCCAGCGATCGAGTCGTAGCTAGTCCATGTGAAGCAAGCACAGCACGAGGCACCTACGAGCTATCTGGGCCCGTTGGAACACCCGGTCGGGATATGGGTCCACCTTGTAACGGTTACATAAGCACAGCTTCGCCAGGTTGATGAGGGAGGCCGAGCCCTCGATTATCCGAAGCTGCTGCGCGAAAGCGCCAGACTCGTTCGGGGCATCGTTGACTTTGACGCCCATGCGCGCCTCGGCCACGGCTTCTTAGGTATGTAATGCATGCTTCATGTGCTATCTACGGATGGACCCAGCCGGAGATACGACTGCATGCGCTTAAATAATAAACTCCCACTTGCTTCCGTCAGAGATAGATGGAGCACCACATACATACATACGTATGCACGCGGCACCGCGAAACGCGAAACGCGAAACGTAACACGCATGTACAACTAGTACAACTAGTATCACCTTAAGCAACCGTTACAAGGTAGTCCCGAACGGCCTTGGCTTCCAACTAAGGGCCCAAATAGCTCGTAGGCGCCTCATCAACCCCTACTAGGACTGCGCACCGATCCTCCATCGCCCGGAGGGGGGGGCACCAGGTCATTGCCAGTGCGCCAGGCCTAGGATTGCCTCTCCTGGAAACCGCACCAGACCCGCGGCGGAATAACTTGCTTGGCGGGAGAACGAATGAAGGCAGCAGGGATTCGAACTATTCGAACAGAATTTCATAACATTGCCATCGCCACGTCATCATCTTTACTTTATTTACTTTGGCAAGTCAACCTCGACAAGCGGCAACGCAAAATATTGTACCACGGCAAGCGGTTTAACATCGACATTGCATTGAACAGGCGGCGTGCTTCATTGATTATGCACGGGACAACAACGACACTTGAACTCGCTCCACTAGCTCCACTACTTGTGTAACACTGGGTTACAGTATAACGAAGTCCCCACAATAGACCCTGCACAGCATCTCGAGGCCGCGCCGTGTTACAACTTGCGTGTGTGCCAGCAAGCCGCGGGTGAGTGTTTGTAGGTCTGTTGAAATCTGTACGTAGCGTCCAGAGAACAGCTAGAAGGCAGGCCCGTCCAAAACCCTAAAACCCGATGTCCCCACCACTATGCGTGACTTGCATGCATATATACGCACGTACGGTACGTACGGTGATGATGCCAAGCATTTATATATACAGTGCCGCGCCGAGCAATCATCATTTGCGCAATTTATGCCCTCTGCTGCCATTTAGTCATATATCTAAGATATCTTGGAGTAGGTATTGTAGCCCATTCTGCACACAGATCAATGTTCGTTACGCACGCAAAGCAAATAACGAAACATACATGACATCAATATATTAATTAAACATCTTCGGTTGGTTAGTGCTCGAGTGTGCGTCGATCGGTAGCTATCTACGTGTGTGTAGTATACTATTAAGGATGTAATGCATGTAACATAATTATATAATACATAACATTGTGATATATAGTTTATTAAAATAATATAGATTAGGTTGATGTTGTCTTGTAATTTGTTATATTTGTTACGGGGAGGCGACCGCATATATTATATATTACGGGAATCCCAGACGAATAATACGGAAACCCTGGCCACGATTTACGGGGACTCGCACGCCAGTTTATGTAGTTTATGGGGACACCGACCGCGTAGACCGCGCGCACATTACGGGTCTGCTAGCTAGTAAAGAATATGGATATATACCTAGTTCACAAACCGTATTATATGGGGATGTATGCCGAACACATGCACTGCCCCACCGCACTTATTCTGAAAATACGGTGAAAAGTCTTCGTTTCCCAGAGTGGTATGCATATTGCCTTACTTGCATCATGTTTGATACTAAGTCCTTACGCATTGCGAACAAAGTAAACTGAGTAGTTATTTACACACATCCTTATACATCCATTCTGCTGTGTATTCTGTGCACGCATGTGCAATCATCACAGCAATAATACTGCATGCCTAATGCCCTCGCATAGCTTGTGGTGATAAGTAGGCAGACGTGCATGAATCGAATGATCGCCGATCGGTACTTACTTGTATGTTAGGATTTCTCCGGCGAACCTGTCCCTGACATCGTCCCAAAAAAATAAAGACGGTACACTAGCATTACTAATACTCGAGCCCGCAACCAAAAACACGTCCCTTGAGTCCGTGGGCCACAGGTAAAAGCGGCTATACATGCTTGTGTGATCCAGTTGCATCAAGGTCTGGTTGTTTTTCCTGCATGTACCGAGCAGGCGCCGGGACAACGAAATGTGTGGGTGCGTAGTGAACGACATTCCCAAATGTAATAACATAGTAAACATAGTAAACATAATAATAATAATAATAATAACATTTAAAAAGAAATATAAGAATAGTAATAATAATAGTAATAATAAGAACAATGATAACAATAAATGTTATAATAGGAACAATAATAAAATAAATAAATATTTATAACACTGTTCATCCACTGTTTGAATCCCGGCGCCCTCCCTGCCATGCGATTTGGCGGGTCTGGTGCGGTATCCAGGAGAGGCAATCCTGCCTGGCGCACTAGTAACGCACCAGGTTACTAGTGCGCCAGGCAGGATTGCCTCTCCTGGATACCGGCCGGCATGGCTGCACGCCCTGTGATGGAGGATGGATGCACGGGTGTGCAGTCCTTGGATGTTTGGCTGGAGGTTTGTAAGGGGGGATGAGATGAAGCGCCTATGCGTTCGGTTACAAACAAGTAGGGGGTCGGCTTCCTTGAAGCCGGAAAAAGGGCGGGGCCCCCTACAATCCGTACAGGCCGCTTGCTTTACAACGGAAACTCTGTTACCGCGCAAGAGTGTGAGAGAGTGAAAGGGTGCCATTGAGGGTGTCGTTGATGTTGAAGGTGGATCGGCGTGCATAGATTAAGCAAGGTAAAGCAGGTAGGGTAGCCCCGAAACCTACGCGCCGCCTCATCGCATCTTCATTATCATCGTAACGCTAGACGCCTCTGCACTACCACATCCGTCTGTCAAGCAGATATCAAAAAGCAAGCTTGAAGCATTCTTGTTTTTCCGTGAAGCTGTAGTTGTTTGGTCCGTCGGCAAGCATGCAGCCCTTCAGTTGCACGCCCGCAGCAGACGTGAACCTCTAAAGTTTGCCATCAATAGTTACATAGCAAATATAAGGCAAAAACAGGGTGCGGAAAAGCCGCGGTGAGACCCGGACTTCGGCCATCGGAACTGGAGAACTTGTTGGTACTCGGTATGCTATCCCTTTGCATTTTGAAACTTTGATTCAATACATAATGTTGACTTGTATTCATCTGGCAAGACAGAAAGGCAAATCTTGATGTTGGTGGCATCTTGATGTTCAAACACCAGAACACTATGGAAGTTCAATTTAGCACGCGCCACCTGCCCCTAATCCAAGTATTCATCACGCGGCACCTGTTGCAACAAACATGAGCGCGAGAGGCGTTGGGTGGATGTTGACTCGGGTCCATGGAGACCGCGGAGCTTTACTTTGACCGTTTGTGCGCAAAGAATTTTTTTCAGCCAAACCAAAGTTACCTTGCAATAGAGGACAATTAATATGACAAACATAGCGAATTAGTTTAGCGGATAATGAACGTTTTGCCGTTACCGGACACACACACACACACACACACACACACACACACACACACACACACACACACACACACACACACACACACGGACATGGGCAATCCTAGGGGGCGGGGCCCCCCGAACGCGCTTCGCGCTGGGGCCCCGCCCAAAAATCCCAAACACTTTACTACCTCTGCACTCGACAAATGCACTCACTTATACAGAATATTTAGGATGTTGGTACTTGAGCTTAGGTATTTGTTTGAACTCAAGGCTTCAAAACATGTGTCCTGCAAACAAAGCCTTGATATTGGGCTCAATATATCCAATGTGCCTGAGCTGCGGCGCAGTGCCGAAACCTGCACACGTCAGCAGGGCAGAAGACACATGCATGACTAAGTTAAACCAGGATACACTATTGTAGGTCAGATGGTGAGGTCGGAAGTGCGGAGGATGAGCAATAATTTTCATTGTTGCCAGACGGAGATGATATGCATGTTGTTCCCTTTATTTTTGTGGCGCAGCGAACTTGCTCATATATATTAATCCCTGTATATTTATGCTAGGTACAATCCAATTAGTTGAATTATACAGGTATATATATATGTGTGTGTGTGTGTGTCATCACTGCAAAAAGATAGAACACGCACCCGGTCCAGGTAGTTGTCGTTAATATCCACAGTTGGAATCAGACTGCATGAAGAGGAACGAATGAATTATGTTCATGAGTTCTCATTGGTTATAATTACTACTTACACAAGGTTATACAATAAAACTGCTGGAATCCACACTATTTTATATCTCGCTGTACAATCTGTAATGTACAACGATCCTTGAATTGTACAATCAGATGTCATTGAAGGACATTTGCCGACTGGTCCTTTTCTGATTAGGCATGATACAACAATTTCGCATCGAGACCATTTAGCGCGATTTCGAATCCCCCTGTTATCAGGACAGTCGGTGGGCGATTATTGGGAGCGAGGTGGTGAGCGAGCCCAATGAAGAGGCCATGTATGCATGTAATGCATGCGTGAGGGATCGAATCCTACCGGTGCCTGAGGACGCTCCCTGCTGAGGGAAAAAGCGTTGTGTATAAAGATCCTGGAGCTGTTCCATGAGATGTCATTGGAGGACATACATCTGCCAGCTCGTCCTTTTTTGATTAATCTAATAAGGCATACATGCTACCTTACATCGCTTCCATTCGCAGGATTTTCTTTGCACGCACCTTGTAGCCCTTATACTTCCGCAGGGGGCGCCCGTTGCCGAATCCAAGCAGCCAAAATGGTAAGCGTTGTTGACTGTGAAGTATCGCTGTGGTGCTGCTGGGTTCGGATATACTGCTAAGCGATCCGGGCCAAAATGGTCCATTTTCAAGGAAGTCCGGTTGTTGGTCCTGCATGTGCGTGCATTTCAACAGCAGCAATTGGCACGCATCAGCAGGACAAATTTGTTGTACCAGGTGTAAGACGCAGAGGCTTAATTACTATAATTACCGGATGGATGGTTGCTTGGGGTACTTGGGGACCCAGTTGGGTTCGTTCCCTAAATTGTGCGTCGGTAGTATTATACGTATGGCAAAGCCGCACAGACGCTCACAATATCGGGGACGCAACTGGGTCCCCAACCATCCGGTACGTAAGCCTTTGCGTCTTACAGCAGGTTATCGGTGACATACAGCCGTAGCTAGCGTGCAGCCTCCTTACCACACACTGCAAAAACGAAACCGCGCCGCCGTGGTGCACCGGCACGGCGGTCAATCTATGACGCGTGATAAAAGCTGCGTACATGTACAACTCACACATAACCGTGCACAGCATCGCGTGCATGGCCCCCCTTACTTTCGCTTGCTTACGTACCTGAAAATGAAAGAGAACAATGATCCTGAAGCCGTCATACAAGTTAGGCCAATGCAAAGAGTATTCTTGACACTCACGGTAGACCCGTCAGGTCCAATGGTCAGCGCGCCAAGCGCGCCAACCTGTATGAACAGAACACACATCAATCTTCACGCCCATTCATGTATCAGTTGGATAATATAGATAATAAAATTTACATTACATTATAACATGTAAGTTTTTATTATCCGTCGTAGTCTGTCGATGTAAGTCGCCCACCTTTGATTCCAGCACCCTGACACGTGCCTCCACGTCTGCTAAAGTTGGTGGTGCTGGTGGTTCTAATATAATCAGCTTCCGAATGACGTCCTTGGCAGCAGCAGGCGTGGGAGTAGTACCTTCTCTTACTCTAACTGGGTGGGAACCCACACAGGGGTTTGCCAGCAGGAAGGACTCCTGCAGCGGATCGAGCACGATAGACGCAAAAACATATTATTAGCTTAGTTAGCTCAGATATTGCCACACAATCAACCATCGACAATCAAGAAGCACAACAGCCAACACGCATACAATATTGCTATAATAATATATTATATTTATTGATTATTATTGTATTATATTTTATCGTTACGTATGATCAATACTATTATAATTGTTATCATCATAGACTATTAGTGTCATTACTTTACGCCGGTTATATACATTAAGGGGTAGCAGAGACAATGAGCTTCAATGCCGCCGCCACCAGCCCTGACTCACAGATGTCCTAAACCCTACAAAACCCTCGACTCTAACCCCTAGCCCACCCCGTTGCGTTTGTTGGTGGTTCCATTATTAAGTGTCGATTACTCACTCACCTCCATGCTCTTCAATTGTTGAACCAAATGCGAATTCTTCTCCTCCAGCGCAGCCAACTTGCGCTGGAGCTCTTCGGTCAGTGCCTGCAGCCTCTTGTTATCTGTTGCAAGCATCCGCAGGCGGCTGTCCATCACTTCCATAGCCTTGAGTGCTTCTGTCAGTTTGGACTCCACTACGGCGATTCGCATCTGGGTTCCAGCGCCATTGACATCACGTGTAATTAAAGGCGTTATTGAAGCTGCGTTATTAGGTGCTGCTGAGGCATCATCCGCAGTGCTTTCTCCATCGTGAGCCCGGACGACGTGAGCACTCTTCGCTGAAGCTACCAGTACGCAACTTATTGCGAGCACCACGGCGAGCGCCACTGGAATGCGCTTGCCAGCTGCAGCAGGTGCCCCGCCGCGCCCCGGCTCATCTCGAAAATACGCTTTTAAGCAACGCATCCTACGTACGTGTTTTTTAAGAGAAAAAAACATCAGGTAATAACAGGCCCCATAGAAAATGTTGTTTGGTTCAGCCGATACGTAATTCCAACGGACTCAAACATTAGTGCATGTGAGGGCCGCACCTGTTCTAACGAGATGTATGTATAAAGATTACGCAAACGCTGCTGGCTGGATGCTGCGACTTGCGCCCGCAGAATCTCCGAAACAGGAAATTCCCACAGGGTCCGAAACAAGGCACGCACGCAGGATGGAGTAATCCTTGCGTGATAATAATTATTAAAAGGGAGCAATGAGAATGTTCCGATTAATATGGTTCCGATTAAAGCACCTATGTAGAAACGGTTTGAAGGTTAAGTAAGGTTACGTACGTACGTACCTAATAACCATGCATGTGGATTAGGTGGATTTCAGTTGTGGTTATCAATATATATGCCTGAAGTTGATCACAATGCAAAATATATAGCCTGGACATCTCGCGCGTCCAGTACCACAGGGTCCCTTGTACGTATGTACCGCAACGGACTTCCGGAAGGGACGAGCGAGTGTATCGGAACGGACAGTAACCGTTCGGAGAGAGTTGTTTATTGTGAGCAGAATATAATTATTATTGTTGTGTAATTTGTTTACATTGTTGGAGATCAACTTTGGGAGTCATTCATTCATATTCATCCCGGAATTCCGACGCACGGTAGGGTGATACATACATGCGCGCGCGCATACTCCTGTTCCAATTCAACATCCAGCATTGCTCCATACAAAATACATTTTTTTGTATTTATTTCATTTTGTCTCACTTCGGTGATGTATTCCATGAACAGCGGTTGGAAGGGGACCGGAAGAGCCAGAAGAAAGAGGCTGATGACAATGTGCGTGGCTGTATGTAAGGGATCCTTAGAGGACGGACTGGCGAAGGAAATGAGATTTGTAGATAGCTTCCAGGTATTCATCTACATGTTCTGTTCGAGCAAATCTAGTACAACGGATAATAATACGCAGAGTATGGTTTAACTGCTGTTAGGTATGTTTTCCTGAGTGAAACGCGAAGGAACATGTATGTCCTCTGTGAACTCGGAGGAGTTGCGCCCGCTGAAGGGCGGATGTACGGCACGCACAACCCGCTGACCTAATCCACCTGTCAGGCAGCGAGTGACGCTGAACTGTGTAAGATAGATCGCTCGTCCATAGGTAACCGATGGTAGCTAGCCCGGCGTGCAGTTCCTTGGTTCAGCAGCAGCAGCAGCAGCAGCAGCAGCAGCAGCAGCAGCAGCAGCAGCAGCAGCAGCAGCAGCAGCAGCAGCAGCAGCAGCAGCAGCAGCAGCAGCAGGCTCCTGGCACACACACACACACACACACACACGGGGACGGAAACACGTTTTCGGCCGCGCACTGTATGTGCGTGCGTCGGTGGGGGAACTAACGGCTTCCATGCCCGTCGCCTTCATTCGTTGCTTTGTCAGACGTGCGTGCGTGATGCCGCACGCCTGCTTCTGCGCACTTGCTTCGTTGTCGTGCGTGCATGGCAGGTTGCGCTCATGCATGCGCGGTCAGGTGCGTCGGTGTCAGCTGCGGGCGAGATCATGTTCGGCATGTTGCTGATACGTAGGACGGCGGGGGTCGCAATCAACCTAGATAGCTACAGCAGACACAGTGCGTGCCTACCTCGCTCGCAGCCATGGTGGATTGATGGAGCAGAGCAGAGCATCCTCGTTCCGTCGTTGACCGACGCTCCGACGTCTGTAATTTTGGAGGCCGTGTATACTCAGTGTCACGATTGTGTATCACACGGCCGTGTATGCAAAAATACCCGGATAGGCTATTATGATTCCGAGGGTGTAGACACGGTCGAATATATTCGGTGCGTGTTGACACTAGGATATATCCCATCGTGTCAACACGGCCTGGATATACGTACACTGGCCGTGTTAACATGGCCTGGATATACACTAGATGTGTTAACATGGCCCGGCTATACACCTCGTGTACACCTGGTGGCCATGTACACGCAGTTTGCCGTGCACAAACTACACAATCCGTAGGGGGGCAAGAGTATCCAATAATGGTGTGTGTCGTTACAGAGTGGCTAGCTTGCCCTCAAGTAGGTGTACTGCTACCGCCTTCATGGCCTCCTCTCTCCAAATGGCAAGTAAGCCGCACCCTCATGTCCATGCGCACAAGTCAAATGTGTCCGCCCGCCTCCACAGAGCGAGGCTAAACACCGTGCCATTAAAACACAGATACACAACGCGTTGGCAGCTAGCCATGCCGCACCCTGTAGACCCAGACAGGGCCCAAGCACGCACGGTACTTGAACAAAACACGCATACCCAGCAACTCCAAGTCAAGGACACCAATCAGGCGCGACACACAGCACGCCCGGCTCGCCCGGTTGTCGGTACTAAGGGTCCGAGCGAGGGAGGCGGCCCGGCAGACAGGCAGTAGCTGCAGTAGATTAAGTAGATGCATGGCATGTTCAGCCGTCCTCGCTAGATGTTCACCCCACCCTCTGCAAGGACCTAGCTCAGTTGCTTAATAGCCTGATGTGTATGCACACGTTCAACAAATCCTACCCCGCCCGCCCAGCCAACACAATCATCCTTCTACCCAAAACATGTTTGTTGACACAGCCATGTCAAGCCGGTGCAGTGTTTACACCTATCGTGTTAGCCGTTTTAACACCTCTCGTGTATACTCAGTGTCAGACACAAGACCGTGTAATACACGGACTTGCAGTATATACCCGGCCTACAAAAGTACAGACGGAGGCAGGCCTACGGTAAGCGGCGACGTAGCCGGATCCACGCGTCTGCCATTATGCAATTCGAAGGAGTACATACATTACGGTGCTGCACCGTTCGCATAATGGTGCGTTGCGACAGTCAACGCACGGCCTTGCTTGCTCCTCAAAACGTATGGCAGCGGGCTCAATCGCGCATCCCGACTTATGAATTAACAAGCAGCAGTGCGACTGCGGATGAGTACGTTGCATCGATGAAGACGAAGGCGGGTCCCCTGCTGCACGGTAAATTGACAAGCAAGCTGGCCTGTTGCCTTCCAAGACTACGGGCCACCGCCGCGGAGCAGTGTTGCTATCTTAAATAAAAAGAATATTTACGGGCAAAAAAGCCGGAAATTTTCTATTTCCCGGACCCCCAAGAAACCTGCGAGATTTCATTTATTTGACGCTGTGGAGAGCCGGAAATCTGCCCTGCCAACTATTTTCCAGACTACCAAAAAGGCCTGGAAATCTGCAGGCGCAGGGAAAAATCCTGCATCGTACACCTGTCTACCGCCAAAACACACTCGAATGCCGTGTCCCCAACTCCTGGTTACCCTCCCATATGCATCCGCGACGCAAGGAAAGCGCACTTCAGGCCTCCATGGACTTAGAATCCCTGTCGTCGCTGTGGTAACAGTGGCCCTGCTGTCGAAACACGCAGAAATATTTCCACCCTGCCTCGGAGGTTTTTATTTCCTGGCACCTAGGAAGCCCCCCCAAATCTGCCCTGCCAAAGGTTTTTTGGCTACTGGCGACAGGCCGGAAACCTGCGGAATTCTATTTCCCCGTTTTGGAAGATAGCAACACTGCCGCGGAGGCGTGAGCCCGCCTGCCTGCGTGATGGTTCGCTAGTAGGGGCCCCCTGGTGGCTAACTCCGTCCCCCTGCCTCAGCTGGCTTTATCCCTGGCTGTATGTGGTTGGTTCTCAGGAACGGGATGATTCCCTGGTATCACCCCGTTCGGGGGTGTTTCGGTGCACTTGTGGAGCCTGTCCGGTGCGTGCGGCATGGCGGCTCAGTTTCGTTTATGCAGTTTGTGGTGAGGCAGCTTTGGCTTTCACTGATGATGCCGACTCTAGCGGGGTCCATCCGCTGTAACGTCCTTAATAATAAAGCAAGCTAATAAGTCGAGCATAGTCTGGATTATCACAATACATGTGCGGCTGGTGGGCGTTCTGCCAGTGGGGACTTGCGTGTATGATGAAACGGATACGGTCGTGGTACATGTAAGAACTATTCGAGCGTCTGCTGAAGCTTCAACAACAATGCGGTTGCCCGGGCGGGCGCTGCACGCAATGGGGCGCGGTGGCGCCGCCAGCGGGCTATGCATCGCGGCCGGCCGTGTGCTATCCGGGGCACGCGCCTCATACATCCACGCTGTCACCGATGACCGCGGGCGGGTCCGCTGTAACATCCTTAATAATGATACATCCACGCTAGCTAGCTACGAGCACACGCACATGCACAGCGATGGGCCTCCATGCCATCACTC